>RZIQ01000010.1:0-67236 GCA_003992365.1 Aureobasidium sp. P6
CTGCTGTAGGTCCTCCGGAAGGCTGCCGCACTTCTGATCTTGCCGGGGCTGGGGATGCCAGGTACGGGGAGGAGGTCGGGGGAGCTGCTCATAGGTACTGTCTCGACCATGGACTGGACGGAAATGTTGGAATGCTGCTGAGCGAGTGGCGAGGTCTTGGCCATCATGTCCGAGGTTTGTGGTCTGCTGTCGTTGGAGGTTGTCTTTGAGAAGAGTCCTTGAGCATTGGGAGCACTAGCGACACGGCGAAGCTTTCGCGCCAGCTCTTCCTTGCCTGCAACAGCGGCGGCTTCGTCTTCGGCTTCCTGGCCCTTCTTGACGGGCGTATCTGGAGGACTCGGGGGCACGCTGTCGGCGTTGTGATGGCGAAGGGCTGGAGGACCCTGGTGGGCAAAGTATGGATTGGCGTTGGCGGTGGGGCTCAGTTCGTCGAGGGCATTGCCTTCACTGGCGACGGTGTGGCTCCTATTACGACCGATGTGTGGCAGGAAACGACTGTTGCGGAGTTTGTGCTCGGAGCGCGGGGTCGAGGGGCCTTCAGAACTCGTCTTGGCCTGGCCAACCAGGTCGTCCTTGGAGGCCGACGAGTTGATGCGGAAAAAGTTCTTGATCTTCTGGCTGACCTGCGAGTTGGAGCCGTTGACAGACTTGTTGGTCGACAAGGACACGCCCGAGAAGGTGCGCCGATCGCCAGGCATGACGACGAGGGAGCGGCCGCTGGCGTGAGCAGACGAGCTGGCAGGTGTGCGACGGCGGGGATGGTATGGCTGTGGTCACCGTCGCAGCAGGCAGAGAAGCACTGCAGTCTAGTCGAGGGCGGAGACGACAAGGGGAGAGTGTGGTGAGCTGTCAAATGGGCCAGAACGCGCGAACGAGCGACGACAGCGGGTCAGGGTTATGCTTCGGCGTGGCGGAGGACACTCCCCGGGTTTCTTATGGAGAAATCTAGCTGCGTGTCTTGGCTTGGTCTCTTGGTGACGGATGTGCAGTCGGAAGGATCAAAGCAAGAGTCAGAGAAGATGAGAATGGTTGGATCAAGATCTGATGATGAATTGGCCGTCTTGCTCGTCCTCTGTTGGCTCGGCCATGGGCAGCGGGCTTCCGTGGGTGGGTGCGTCAGCGTGGAGTCGCTTCGTTTCCTGCCATCGGCCTGAACCGGCCGCCCTGCCCGAATCATGCTTGCTAAGCCCAGTTGATGATTAATCTCTCCTGCCCGCTGTCACGCTCCACTTACCTCTATTTATCATCATGTCCCTACCTAGCCTGCCCCCTCCCCTTGAGCCAAGCAGCACTCGACTGGTCTATCGCAGGATGCAGCGCTTCTCGTGAGAAAGGACAATATCAGTTGCTCCCTATGACATTCCTGTTTCCGCACCAACTTATTGCCTTATCTAGACCTATTGCCCTAGCAACTGCTTCGTTGTTTATGCCATAGTGATGACTACTAGATCTCTTCGTTTGCCCATCCTGATCCTAGCCACTCTGAACCAACCACCCAATGCTAGCCACTCACTCACGCTGACAAAAGACATGTTGTCGGGCATCCCTGCTCGCTGCAACACCTTTGGCATCTGAGGTTCGCACCCTCAAAAAGCCCGGGTCAGATTAGACAGTGCTCCGTACACATAGACCTTAGTTGCCTTCCTGTCATGGAGTCCAGTCATGAATTCGACGACACCTTGAAACATGTTGCTACCTTCTTGGCCAACAACGTGTCTTCCATCAAGCCAACCCCGCACCACCAAACATCATCACCCCGAACTGCACTCTTCGTGCGCCAATTTGCAAAGCTCGTAACCAAGTTCGCATAACACTGGTGTGAAAATTCATCAGGAACCAACGTTGCATCGCATGGCGATCACAATTCAGCCGAATCAATACGCTCGGAAGTGGGGTCTCCGCATGACGTGGTGCTGCCCTGTACCTGAATCCAAGCCATCCTACGATCTATTTCCCTTTGCAGTGTCAGATACTTGCAGATTTGTCCGTGATGGTCTCATGAGAGGGGTAGATGCTTTATGCCATCTCCGACATGGTTGCAGATATGCTTTTGGTAGGAGTTGATCTCGGGTGAATGCATCACGATGGAAGGTCCATAAAGCTTCAATTTTCCCACTCGCCTTTCATGTCTCGTATCAAAGCAGACAAGATTTTGCTACAATGCTTGGTAAAACTCTCCTACAGGCTGCTGCCCTAGTGGCGAGTCTGACCATCACGTCTGATGCCCTTGCGCTCAAGAAACCCAATCTCAATGAGATTATCAAGCCCTACAAGAGAGAGCTTCTTCAGGATCTTGTCACCTGGGACGAGCACTCACTCTTTGTTCGTGGTGAGAGAATCATGTTCTACTCTGGAGAATTCCACCCTTTCAGGTATGTGTACCATCTACCATTGATGTTGTTCAAAGACACTCATATACTTTGAACAGATTGCCTGTCCCCAGTTTGTGGCTGGATGTCTTCCAGAAGATCAAGGCACTGGGCTACAACGGAGTATCCTTTTATGTTGACTGGGCTCTTGTTGAAGGCAAAGAAGGTGACTTCACTGCAGAGGGTATCTTTGCCTTTGAGCCTTTCTTTGAAGCAGCTCAGCAAGCTGGGATTTATTTGCTCGCTGTACGTCAAGCACACAGACATCGTTGGTACTTTACTGACAAAGCGGCAGAGGCCTGGTCCTTATATCAATGCCGAGGTGTCAGGAGGAGGCTACCCTGGATGGTTGTCTCGCAATGCTGGAATCCTTCGAACTCGCGATGAGAGATACCTCAACGCAACCGACAATTACTCCCGCTCTATTGGCGAGATCATTGCCAAAGCACAGATCACACAAGGAGGTCCCGTAATCTTGTTCCAACCAGAGAATGAGTACTCTCAGGCTGTCGCAAGCGACCCAGAGTTCCCCGATCCTGTGTACTTTGCCGCCGTCGAGCAGAAGTTCAGAGATGCCGGTATAGTCGTTCCTTTCATCAGCAATGATGCATATCCTCATGGTTACTTTGCTCCTGGTCAACCTGCTGCCGTTGACATCTACGGCCACGATGGCTACCCTCTGGGCTTCGACTGTGCAAACCCGACCAGATGGCCTGACAACAGCTTGCCTACTTACTACGGAGACTTACATGCGGAACAGAGCCCTTCCACTCCCTATTCCATTGTCGAGTTCCAGGGAGGAGCCTTCGACCCGTGGGGTGGGCTTGGTTTCGCACAGTGTGCTGAATTGCTCAATTCCGAGTTTCAAAGAGTCTTCTACAAGAACGACTTTTCATTTGGCATGACAATCTTCAACATCTACATGACATATGGTGAGTTTGATGTGACCCTTGCTATGAAAGATGGTTGCAGTGCGGTGGGGGTGACTTCAAGCCTTACCCAAACCATCTCATCGCGCCATTTCCTACATCAGAACCATGCTAATCGCATCAAAAGGCGGAACCAATTGGGGAAACTTAGGCCACCCAGGTGGCTACACTTCTTACGACTACGGTGCCGTCATCACCGAGGACCGTTTGGTGTCTCGTGAAAAGTATAGCGAAGCCAAGCTTGAGGCCAACTTCCTGCAAGCCTCACCAGCATACTTGACAGCAATCCCCCAGAACAACACCAATGCCAACGGATCTTACACTGATAATGCTGATATCGCAGTCACTGCTTTGCTGGGAAACAGAACCAACTTCTTCGTTGTCAGACATGCAGCTTACAACTCTCTTGCCTCAACCGATTTCAAGTTGATTCTTCCTACCAGTCAAGGGAACATTACCATTCCTCAGTTGAACGGATCTCTCGTACTCAACGGTCGTGACTCTAAGTTCGCTGTCACCGACTACGATGCTGCTGGTACCAACTTGCTGTATTCCTCAGCAGAAATCTTCACACAGAAGACTTACGGTGACAAGCAAGTGCTGGTCGTCTACGCAGGACCCAATGAGAACCATGAGCTTGCTCTCACCCTGTCTTGTAGCAGTGAAATCATCGAAGGCTCAGGACTGAACATTGTCAAGAAGAAGGGTACTACAATCATCGGATTCAAGTCGAGCACTGAAAGAAGAATTGTCAAGATCGGACAGCTCTACGTCTACATCTTGGATCGTAACGATGCATACAACTACTGGGTTCTTGATCTGCCTTCGAGCCCTGTCTCTGGCAACTACACCAACGGCACAATCGACACTTCTGCTGCCATTGTCAAGGCTGGCTACCTTCTTCGTACTGTCGAACTCAGTGGCAGCACTTTGGCCCTCACTGGTGACATCAACTCGACCACTGACATTGAAATTATTGGTGGCGCTCCTGCCAAGTTGACAGAGCTGACCTTCAATGGCGAGAGAATTAAATTTTCACAAGACAGCTGTTCTGGTGTAGTCAAAGCTTCCGCTGTCTACAACAAGCCTTCGTTCTCCGTGCCCGACCTTTCTACTGTGGGTTGGAAGGTCCTTGACAGTCTTCCAGAGATCACCCCTGGGTATGATGACAGTCTCTGGACCGATGCTGATCTCACCTACAGCAACAACACTCAGCGCAACTTGACTACGCCTGTGTCGCTGTACGGCCAAGATTACGGATACAACACCGGTAACTTGCTCTTCCGCGGTCACTTTGTCGCCGCTGGTAATGAGAGCTCCATTTACCTTCAGACACAAGGTGGCTCAGCCTTCGGCATGTCAGCCTGGTTGAACGGCTCCTTCCTTGGCTCAGCCCGCGGCATCGACGCTGCGTCCAACGCCAACTCGACCTTCCAATTGCCCAATGTTGCCGCAGGCAGCTCATACGTTCTCACTGTCCTCATTGACCACATGGGACTTCAAGAGAACGGCCAAGCCGGATCAAGCGAGATGAAAACCCCGCGCGGCATCCTCAACTACTCTCTCGGCGGTCGTGATGCTTCCGCAATCTCCTGGAAGTTGACTGGCAACTTGGGCGGCGAAGACTACCAAGACCGCACCAGAGGTCCTCTGAACGAAGGCGGTCTCTATGCCGAACGTCAAGGCTACCATCTCCCTGGCGCACCCACATCTACCTGGGCCAACAGCACTCTTGGTCCCATGGCTGGTATCACATCCCCAGGCGTGGCCTTCTACTCCACCACCTTCGACCTCGACATGCCCACCGGCTACGACATTCCCATCTCCTTCTCCTTCTCCAACGCCACGTCCAGCACGAACGGCTCATCGACCGTCGCCTACAGATCCCAGATCTACGTCAACGGCTACCAATTCGGCAAATACGTTTCCAACATTGGTCCTCAGGATTCCTTCCCTGTCCCCGAAGGCATCTTTAATTACCATGGAAGCAACTACGTGGCTGTTTCGTTGTGGGCTTTGGACGAAGGTGGTGCCAAGGTTTCGAACTTGAGCTTGGTCGCTGGGCCGGTGATTCAGAGCGGGTATGGACCTGTTGCTTTGAGTCCTTTGACCGGTTGGACTAAGAGAGACGGTGCTTATTAAGTGATGCGTGGAGGCGAGAGCGGTCTAGATGAAACGAGAAGGGTATAATGTTTTCGTTAGTAATGTCGATAAGCATAATGAAAGTCTGTGATGTGGAACTGACAGACCTTCTCACTGGTGCCTAATGTGCTTTTCGATTGATGAGTCACCCAAGAACATGTTCGAAGTGGTTTCACAGATTAGTGTGTCATCGGCGATTGATGCAAGGACACATGCGTGATGGTTGAGTACCAGATTTGGCAGGGCAACGAGCGATCTCTGCATTCTGAATTTCACTCAGTCCGCCCGCCGAAAGCCATACGGATCAAATGCAAAGATTGAATTGGTTTTCCAATCTGAAGATCTTGGGCCAGATTTATCAGCTACAGTGTGTCTTTCTGATGGAACATTGCTTTCTAAACACGTGTGCATGTAAAAAGAAGAGATTGATAATTCGTGATCGATTGATTCGAAGATCAGATCTATCAAAGCCACTTCTAGATTTTGGGCTTCCGAATGATGCGACTGCTGGAAAAAGTAGACGGAGTGACTGCAAATACTAGTTCTTTTCGGCGATTGATCCCAAGACTCAAGAGAAACGAGCACGAGGCCCAGAACAGCCTTGCCTAGAGACCCGCTTGTTTGTTCTGTGGTTCTGGAGAACATGCCTTGAAGGTACATACGAATTGGCCACAGAGGACATTAGTTTGTGGTCGATCGATTCAAGCAAATTCACGCGTGGGCCTGGCTCCGGGCCTGCCTGAGCCTCTCCTAGAATCTGTGTTCCTTGGTGATGTGATTGCTGAAAACGTAGCGAGATCGACTGCAAAGATCAATGCCTTTTCGGCGATTGACTCAAGGGGACACGTGCAACGGGGCCTAGAACAGGCTTGTAGAGACCCGCCTCGCATCGATGAACGTGCCTGTTGAAGAGATATATCGAAGGCAACGTTTGAGGTCTTGCGAACGATCAGTTCAAGAAATTTCATAAAAGGAACCCAGACCAGACCTGACAGAGAATTGCTCCCGCTGTGTGTGTCTTCAATCAGCGTGCCTTTTGCGGATGGGATACAAAGATCATCGTCTCATCGGCAACTGAACCAAGAAGATATGTGTAGGGGTCTCAGGCCAGGCTTGTTTGAGATGCCAATCCCGTGGCAAAGCCTGTGTCGGTGTTCTCATCTGTGCTTAGGGACATGATTTGTTCTTCTCAGGCTCGCGTGAAAGACATGTCCTTTTTTGATCGACCGTACACCTGTATCTAGATTATAGAAGACGTACTTTTGACCAACCTTACTAGACGTCATTCATTCTCTGGACCGGTCTACGAGCACACTGATCAGGGCCAAAACCATCAATACAGAGATTCTCGCCGGTAGTTGACACCGGAGACGGATGAGCTGAGGGTCTAGGGCCAGATACACCTGTCAGAGAGCCGCTCATGTGGGTGGGGACCTTTGACGCGGCGTTTGCATTGATTTGAGATATGGTCTGTTCTCCTTGGGGCTGCCATCGGAAATTGACCAGCTGATGATGTTGGTCTATGGTGTTACCGGGTGTAGTCTCGACAGGTTCAAATTTTGAGTTGCAAAGCACGTCCCGGGCGGAGCACGCTGAGTGTGGGGTTGTCGCATGGTATGGCGATCGAGCCAGCACGCATAGTTGTTGTGTCCATCGCCTCGGTCTTCCATTTGAGGACTCTCAAGGAGATAGGTTGATAGAGTCGAGTGTCTTTGGGTTAGGGCCGAGGCCGATTTCTGACACCTATCTCCAAGGTTATTGGACGTGATCGAAGTCTAAGCTATTCAGCAGCCGCCACTGATGTCTACAGATGGCATGGGGACGCAATCGAGTTCAATCGAGCTGCTCGCCCCACGGGGTAGATCGTTTCAAGGCACTGTCGGCGACGGCAATGTCGCAGCAATGTGATGAATGCTGGGGACAGTGTCCGGGGCCCCAGACTTCCTTCGGAGTCAGTTGCCTTTTGGACCGAATGTGGGGCGAATTCGGACGTTTGCGCCAAATTTGGCACGGGATCTCGAACTCTCCGCCTCTACTCTGCGCACAGACTGTATAGCAAGACATCCAATAGTCAGATGTATAAGTATACCAGCATGATCCACTATCACCCCACAGACCGCTCATCTATCTCTCTTACACCTTCCTCAGTATCATACTACAACAAAGTCATTCGACATGGCTCCCCGCAATTCATCCGACAAGGCCAATCTCGACTTGGATCTTCCCGAAAAGAGTCATATCGAACAAATCGAAAGCGTCGATTCAATCGAAGACGACTCAATTGAGCATCTTGATGTCTCGTGGTTCGTCTGGCTTGTTGCCATCACCGCTTCGGTTGCTGGTGGCCTTTTCGGTTACGATACCGGAATTATCAGCGCTATCTTGGTCTCTCTTGGAACGAGCCTTGACGGCCGTATCGCCTCGTCCAACGAGAAGGAATTGATTACCTCACTTTGTTCTGGGGGCGCTTTCTTTGGCTGTATTCTTGCTGGTTTGACTGCAGATAAGGTGAGTATCTGTAGAAATCTATTGATATCAGGTGCTGATCATCTCATAGTTCGGCCGCAAGGGCGCAATCTATGCTGCTTGTGTGCTCTTCTTTGCCGGTTCCATTCTCCAGGCCGCTTCATACAGCATTGCCCAGATGGCCGTTGGTCGCCTAGTCGTTGGCTTTGGTGTCGGAAGTGCCAGTGCCGTCGTCCCTATGTATCTTGCCGAGATTGCCCCTACAAAAGTCAGAGGTAGACTCATGGGCCTCAACAACATGTCGATTACTGGAGGTCAAGTCCTCTCATACGGTATCGGTGCCGCATTCACTCACGTTTCTCATGGCTGGAGATACATGGCCGGCCTGGGTGCTCTGCCCCCAATCATTCTGGCATGCCTTTTGCCATTCTGCCCTGAATCTCCTCGTCAACTCATCTACCACAACAAGCTCCAAGAGGCCGAGAACGTTCTCAGAAAGATCTACAAGGGTGCTTCTGAGGAGCAAATCAGAAATAAGGTTGCCCTGATCAATCAGTCCTGCGAGCTGTCCAAGGAAATCAACGAGTCCGAGACCCGCTGGAGCAAGATCAAGCGTCTACACTCAGGATCCAACTTCCGAGCACTCCTTGTTGCTTGCGGTCTTGCCTGTGTTGCTCAGCTCTCTGGCTTCAATGTCTTGATGTACTACTCATCCACACTCTTTGAGATTGTTGGCTTCTCTAACCCTGTGGCTGTCGGATTGGTGGTCGCTGGAACAAACTTCATTATGACCTGGATCAACATGATGGTTGTAGACCCCTTCGGTCGTCGCAAGCTCCTCGTTTACACCGTCTGGGGAATGTCCGCAGGTCTTGTCGCTGTTGCCATTGCCTTTTCGTTCATCCCCATCGACCGCAAGACCCTTCAGCTGGAAAGTACTTCGGTGACACCACCTGCTATCGTTGTTCTGGTCTTCATCATCTGGTTCGTCATCTTCTACGGTGTCTCCGTCGGCAACACTGCTTGGATGTCTACTGGTATGTTCATCAAATCATGATTGGAGACGCTCAGTATTGACCAACTTTAGATTTCTTCCCGATGGATGTCAGAGCCATGGGCACTATGTGGTCGTCTTGCACCACCTGGGCCAGCAACGTCATCGTCAGCAGCACTTTCTTGTCCATGATGCACAGCCTTAGCCCAACGGGAGCATTCGTACGCGCCATCCTTACCCTCTCAGCTTGTAGATGTCATGCTAACATTGTCTTTTCAGGGCTTTTACGCCGGTATCTGTTTCATTGGTTGGGTCTTGATCATCCTCTGCTACCCTGAAGTCTCTGGACTTACTCTCGAGGAGATCCAGGATGTTTTCTCTCACGGCTTCGGCGTTAGATATGCCAGCAAACTCAGAAAGGAACGCAAGCTTGCTGCTCAGGAGCCAAGAAGCGAGAAAATCTAAGAAGAATACAATGCTCTCCAGGTCTGGTCTCTCATGGAATTGCAACAGAGAGTCGAGATCGACACTGGACCTGGGGAAGAATGTATGAAGATACCATTTCGTATGCAGGATATACGTGCTTTGGCAGGAACAAAGGGGTGGATTGCTATGAGAACATGTAAACAGGTATGACCAGATGATGATTTATAGGGAGCACACATACAACAGACAGAATATTGTGTATCAGTTTCGTCCAAGAAAACACTTTCTCCAGTCGCATCTCTTGTTCTCGTGGCTCGATGACTTTGGCAGCGGTTGTTCAGAATATCGGCATCCCGGTTTCTGAGGACTACACAACGGAGACAGGTTTCCTGTAGAAGCAACCCCGCATGGAAGCTACTTCAAGCCACAATATCCATCCTCGCGAACTTTCTTTTCGCGTCACTCAAACTCATGAACGGTTAGTCGCGGTCCTCGACATTTTCGCGGATTTCGCAGCTGATTTCGGCCCTTCTGTTGGCTTCCAATAGGTCAATCGCTCCGTAGTCGCCATGACTAGGCTCAATAACAACCATACCGTTCCAGGTGACTTGCATGGCTAAACCTGGTGGCACTTGCGTCCCCACCATTCTCCCCGGAGTGTCCGATCTGTCGGTTTGCCTGTCTATCTGCCGTGATGCAACTCCACAGGTCACGCGGGCACCATCTTGAAGCTCGTGCCTAGTACTTTCTAGGATGTCAACTGCAATAGACACCGAGGTCTACACACTCCGTATCATTTTCGCATCCAATTGCACAAGACAGTATCGGTGTTTGATGTGGGCGCCAACGAGGTACCTTGTAAGTCGTGGCGCCGCTAAGTTGTCATGTCATCTATGATCCATCGAGCAGATCTTGGAGTCGTCGAACAACATAATATTCTGTCGACGTCTCGAGACCATAGAAGTCGAGGCTACGAGTTCTGGACGATTTGCTATGGCGCAATCACTACTAACATGATAGACCAAATATGTGTACCAAGCTTGACAACCAAGCAAGCTGTACACAAGCAAACTACAATAATGCTTGCCATGCTTGAAGGAGTGCTTGGAGCGTTACGAAGTTTCCAAGAGGACCGTTGATCTGCACGGTCCCTCTCCTGGAACAACCAATCGCCGAGTAGCCAATCGGATCGAGGACAAAGGAGAGCTCGTGTTTCTCCCCACGGGGATTGATCGCCGTCGAGTCGAAAAGCCTGAACTTTGTTCCGTTCGGATTATCTATAAAGCTTTAGCAGAAGATGCAATCTCCCAACAGTCCATCATCAAAAGCTCCTTTTTTCTCTGGAGACGTCTTCTCTTCCTTCTCTCCTGTACATCACCTCGACCACCCACCATGGCGGAGATTGGAAGCCACCCCATCACCTTCCCCGAGAAGGATGAGCTCGCTCATACCAAAGCCATGAACACGACCATCGCGAACGCCAAACTTGCCACCGAGAAGGAACATAAGATGACCCTCTTGCAAGGCATTAGATTGTATCCCAAGGCCGTCTTCTGGAGTGTCCTCATCTCGACCTGTATTGCAATGGAGGGTTACGACGTCTGCCTTCTCGGAGCCTTCTACGCCCACCCCAAGTTCAATGAGAAATATGGTGTCAGGTTGGCCGATGGAACATACCAAGTACCTGCACCATGGCAAGCAGGTCTCAGCAACGGAGCCAACGTTGGAGAGATTATCGGTCTCTTCATCAACGGTTTCGTCTCTGAGCGCTTTGGCTACCGCTACACTGTCATGACTTGCTTGGTCGCAATCGCTGCAGTCACAGCCGTCTTCTTCACTGCGCAAAACGTGCAGACCTTGTTGGTTGCCGAGATTCTCTGCGGTATTCCATGGGGTATTTTCCAGACCCTCACCGTCACCTACGCTTCCGAAGTCTGCCCCGTTGCTCTTCGTGGATACCTTACAACTTACGTCAACTTCTGCTGGGGCATGGGCCAGGCCATTGGTATTGGAGTCGTGAAGTCTCTTCTGCACCGCAATGACCAGTGGGCATATCGCATTCCCTACGCTCTGCAATGGATGTGGCCTGTTCCTCTCATCATCGGAATCACCTTTGCTCCCGAGAGTCCCTGGTGGTTGGTCAGAAAGGGCAGAGTTGAGGAAGCCAAGAAAGCTCTTCTCCGCTTGACCAGTCTGAACCGCGAAACTGATTTTGATGCTGATGAGACCATTGACATGATGGTTCACACCACCAAGCTGGAGGAGAAGATCACCACTGGCTCAAGCTACTGGGACTGCTTCAAGGGTACCGACCTTCGCCGCACTGAGATTGTCTGCATGGTTTGGGCTATTCAAAACCTCAGCGGCAACTCCTTCTCCGGTTACTCGACATACTTCCTTGAGCAGGCTGGTCTCGATCCTGGCAAGGCTATGGATTTCGCCATTGGACAGTACGGTATCAACATGGCTGGTGTGTTCGGTGCTTGGTTCTTGATGAGTGTTGGAATTGGCCGTAGAACTCTCTACCTGGTCGGTCTCTGCGGTCTCTTTACGATGCTTCTGATCATGGGCTTCCTCGGCATCGTGCCTGAAGCCCACAAGAACTCAGCATCTCTCGCTACTGGATCGATGATGTTGATCTGGGCTCTTTGCTACCAGCTTTCCGTTGGCACCGTCTGCTACTCTCTCGTCTCTGAGATCTCGACTCGCCGCCTCCAGATCAAGACCATTGTCCTTGGACGTAACCTTTACAACATTGTCGGCATCGTCTGCAGCGTCTTGACCCCATACATGCTCAACCCTAGCGCCTGGGACTGGGGCAACTATGCTGGGTTCTTCTGGGCCGGAAGTTGCTTCTTGTGCATTATCTACACCTACTTCCGTGTACCTGAGCCCAGCGGTCGTACTTTCGCCGAGCTTGACTTGCTCTTCGAGAAGAAGATCAGCGCGAGAAAATTTGCCAAAACCGAAGTCGACGTCTTCGCAGACAGCATTGAGAAGGTTGAGGTTCACCACAACGAGAAAGTTGATGTTTGATTCGCAAACTGAGTTGCTAATTTTGCATCTCAGGTCGGCGTGTTTTGACGCGTTTTTTCCTTCTCTTCATGTGCTTGATTGCTTTTACGATGTTTCACGAGTTTCATTATTTATTTATGCCGTCCACGATTTTGTATATAGCTTCAAATGTCGATACCAAAGCCTTGATGGCAAAAGATACCATTTTTCAACTATGTCTCAATCTCTGTCCCAGGTTCTGTACATGTGCTCTAAGCAGTCGTCTGCATGTATTGAGGCGTGCTGCTCTTATCCGCCTGCATCCGCCCGCGGAGCCCCTTTTAGTTTGTTGGGACCGGAAGGCCATGTGCTCGGAGAAACAATGTTCCTTGACGCCGCGTTAGATGCCCGGCGTAAGTGTTTGCCTCATCGTCTCCGTCACTAAGCCAGCTCACCAGATGTGGACTGGAAACTTTTGCGAGACTCTGCTCTACCTTGGTGTGAACGTGAGGTCAAGATCGAGAGCTTCGCTGTGCTTGAAATCAATCGTTGCGTCGAAAGATCACGCCACGCAATCGCAGCAAAGTCATACCTCTCATTTAAGTCGATAGCGCAAAGTGAAGCGCTAGCGTGGCCTGTGCTATTTCTCATGTGATAGCCTGATAGGTCAATCAAATCACTTACGCGCCTGCCCGATGATCCATGTCTTTTTGACTAAAAGCAGATAGGCATTAGCATTCCTCGCGTTAAGGACATTGACGCTCCTCTCTAGTTGCTCTTTAATCTTCTTGCTTTCATATCATCGGCCTCGCTTCTCGCACGACTTTCATTTGTACTCATCCGCGTCTGCACACGCAGAATCCCTCTTCTTGGTAATCCTGTTTTGACGCGTTAAATCATCCGACATGGCGCCACCGAAGATGGGAGACCTTCAAAGGCGTCTAGGCTTGAAAGGGGCCATTATTCGTTTCGGCGAACCCTGGAAAACCCAAGAAATCAAAGACCTCGACGAAGACATTGAAACATTCTATCGCAAATACGAGCCCTATCTGGAGAGAGAAGAGGCATACCCCTTCGAGTTTGACGCTGACATTTCTTCAATTCTGGCTCAACATGGTCCGCGTCTATGGCCCGATGGTCCACGCGATGGAGATGCATGTCGCTGGCTCTTCCCTGTTGGAGAAGTTCCAGAGTATCCCGAGGATGTTTATTTCTCTCGTCATTACGACAAGTAAGTTGATCTCGCCTCTGATGATTGTCAATGGTTAATGAAATATAGGTTGCATTCACTTTTTTCATCGCTGATGAACATGAAAGTCCGCGTATATCGCAGTAACCAGCGATTCAAGGCAAACAAGAAGAAGAAAGAACAGGAAGACGGCGAAGCTGCTGCTGCTGCTGCTGCTGCTGCTGGTGGCGCTCTGCCATCGCCCTTGTCACCGCAGGATTCAGAATTGACAGAGTTTGATGAATCTGGTGAGAGACCTTCTCTTGTCCACACAATCAAGTTTGAACTTGACGAGAGCAAAGCAAAACTGCAAGCCATTCTCAACAATGACGAGTTCAATTCGAGGAAGAGAAAGGTCGATGCCGACGCGCCACTCGACTCGATCAAGCGTTCCAAGCAGACGGAGATGCCCATGGTGGAGAATCTACATCGCTATATTCAGAACATGCCAACCTGGACTGTGACTAATAGAGAAGCGATTCGCGCTCTAAGTCCAGGAGTTCCTCAAGCACCAGCCGCATCTGGTCGCGAACAGGACCTTGCACCCGTTGTCCAACCCAAAGAGGTATCAGATAGCGACGACGATGCATCTCTGCTCGGAAGGGCTACCCTGAGTGTTCATTCGAGTGATGAAAGCTCACCTATCACGGAGAACCATCGCCAACCCGACACCCCTGGTGATTGCTTCCCGCGTTCTACTGGCATGCAATATTCGCTTCCAGAAGACACTCCGGCCAGAACGCTATTGGGTGAAGGCACACAGAAACCTGTTCAGGTCCAAACTTCAAAAGCCGGCTATCCTGCGCTCGTCTCTCCAGAAGACATAGCCCCCGTACAAAATAATGCACAACGCTCCGCCTCACCTCAAGCTGTGCCAGGGCCAAGTATCAGTAAAGGGACGAGGCGCGCCAAAAGGTCCAAAACAACACTGCGACCGATGATCAATGGAGAGACGACGGATCTTATTCCAGCTTTTTCTCCACGTGGGAGTCAGAGCTTGTCACACATACCCTCGAGCGCAAACCCCCAGCAAGATGAACACCCCGTGTCCATCGGTGACAGCAATGACAGCGAGAAGCGTCAGCTTAAGAGAAGGACCCATTGGGGAAATGACGGGGCCGGGTCATTAAACCCTCTGGCAAGCGGCACCTCGATCAGCACTCCTGCCTTTCAGCAGAGCCCCTTCCAGCAATACCCTCACGCCACACCTCCATCAATCTCCGCATCATATATGCACCATACTCCTCACACAACTATACGCCAGCCTGTTCAGTCATCTGCTGCGTCATTGGCTAACATTGCTTCGAGCATGCCACCTACCCAAGTCGACTCTCCCTTTGTGCCCACTGGTCCAGCCGTCATCAACGACCGGCCGCTTTTGCCATCAGACGATTCTACCTCAGCTCATATCATCTCGACTCACTTCCCCAAGACATTCGTGCAACTCATGCTGATGATGGAGGGCAGCCGCTCTAGCGTGAGGATGGCCAAGCTTGGAGATTGCTCCAACGTCGGTAGATTGCACCAAACCGTCAACGACCGCTTCAAGACCGCTCTGCAAGGTCGAGTCGCTAGCGAAGTGAGTTTCGTCCTTAACAACACTTGCTATACTATCGACAATGATGAATGTGGCCAAGAGCTTTGGGATGTCTTTCTGAAGACTCTTCTTGACTCTTATCCTTCTGGCAGTCATATCATTACTGCCGAGATCAGAACTTGAGATTGAGGTGATGCCTCTTCCAAGTTTTTTTTTTCGCCGAAGCAGATGCATAGGAAAAAAAAATGAATCATATGATTGCTTGCTCCGGTTTTTCAAGGGGCAAAAGAAAGCATTTCAAAGGAGTCCCGGCGGGCGTCTTGTTTCTTGCTCCTCAGCTAGCCATAATTACACAAGTTTACAAATAATGAATGCCATTAGCCGAAATCCCACAATCGAGCTTCCTTGATTCTGATGTTCAATTTGGTTTGAATCCAACAATTTTGTTTTTGCAATGCCGTCGGACAATCTATGAAACCGGAGCAGACTCACCCTTTTTCTCCTTGATGCCCGTCTTGGTCTCTGTATGCTCCTTGCTCAAATGACTCCTGACGATGAAAAAGCTAGCCACGAGCCCAAACGCACTAATCGCCGTCATCAAGATCCACGTGCGCTGCAAACTAAATGCAAAAGCCTCTTTGACTGCATTTCTCTGGCCTTTGTCCACAATATCCTTGATCATTTCCACATTAGCTGCTGCATCACCACCTGTAAACTCCGAGAGCAGGTGAGGCGAGAGGCCAGCCGAGCGCAGAGAATTACCGCGTGAAGCCATGGAGTTTTGGATCACCACGCCGGCGATGACTATACTCATTGACGTGGCGAGGTTGCGGATAAAGCCCAAAGTGGCGGTTGCGGTGGCCACATCGTCTTGGGGCACAAGTGCCTGCAGAGCGATGAGTGGGGGTTCGAAGAGCATTCCCGCGCCCAACCCTTCTACGACTTCCAAGCCTAGGATTGTGGCGAGCGGGGTGGAGGCGTCGATGTAGATGTACAGGCCCATGCCGAGGGTGCATAGTGCCATGCCTATCCAGATGAGTTCTTGGTAGCGGCCGGTCATGTGGATGATAATGCCGCTCATGATGCCCATGAACGCTTCGCAGAGGGTGAGGGGTAGGATGTAGATGCCCGAGTGGATCGGGGAGGCTTGTTTGACGGATTGGAAGTACAAGGGTAAAAAGTATTCTGCTGCGATGAAAATCTGTGTTGCTGTCAGGAGTGTGCAAGATGGTGATGATGGATCGGAAGGACAAGACTTACGAAGCCGTGGCAGTAGGTGACGACCAGACAGGCAATGTTTGAGGGGTGGCTGAAGACGCCTAGTGGCATCAGAGGGTAACGAGCGACTTTCTTCTCGCTCAAGATGAACAAACCGCCCATGACGACGCCAAAGACAATGAGGCAGATGACCTTGGGTGATGACCAGGGGAAGATGACACCGCCAAAGTCGAGGCCGAGAAGCAGCATGAGGGTGAGCCCTAAAATGCACAAGCTGCCCAAGAAGTCGATTGCCATGATGCCTTCGACGACCTTTGTTCTCGGATTATGGACATCGAGGAAGAATAGAAGCAGGAAGAACGTCGTTCCTGAAATGGGCAAGTTGATCCAGAAGCACCCTGTCCATGTTGATCAGCTTCAGATCCTGCAAGCAAACAAAGGAGTTTCTCACATCTCCAAGAAACAGATTCAGCAAACACACCACCCAAGATGGGACCAATACCGCCGGCAAGAGCCCACATGAACTCCATCAATCCAATAAACAGCGTGCGAAGTCTCATGGAAAACAAATCCGAGATGGTGATGATTGTGAGCTGGATCAGTGCACCACCAGCAATTCCTTGAAGTGCTCGCCCTGCAATCAAGACGGACATGCTAGGTGCTGTAGCGCATATGATCGAACTTACAAAGAACCAAGCTACTGACACAAGAAGGATTGGCTTCCTGCCCCAGATGTCGGAGAGTTTGGCCCTGGGAATGTTTAGACAAGCTACCGCTGCGGATACTGATCGCGACGTACCAGATTGGTGCAGCTGCCGCGTTGGCCAACAAATACGCTGAGCCGACCCATGTATACCCGCTTGCTGAGTGAAGTTCAGATGCAATAGTTGGCAATGCAGTTGATACAATCGTTTGGTCCAATGCCGCCACAAAAAGTGCAAGCTTCACGAGAACAATCAGTACAAATTTGGTGTTTACAGAGTCGTGATACACTGCTTACATTCAAAGCTATCAGAATAGCTGCAATCTGAAGTTTGCTTCTAGGAACTTCTGCAGGTGAAGTGACCTCCATCTCTTCTTGGATTTTGTGGCCCTCTGGAGTGGAGACAGAGGCATTCCCCTGCACCAATTCGTCTCGAGACAAGGCCATTGGGTCAGACATGACACTCTATGAAGAGAAACAGTGTAGACAGAAAAGAAAAATATTTTAGACAATTGATAACATCAAAGCACAGTATATATCGAGGCGTGGTCAGGACTAGGGCGCCGCAAAGTGCAAGAGTCATCGTCGTGTCTGCGGCTAGTCCGAAAAATCAATACGACCGTCGCAACCATTTTCTCCGCAATTTGCATCATGATTTTCTCTTTTGGCTGGATCATGTTGGTAGGAATACCCGCCGGGTATTGGTTCTCGGAAGACGTTCTCCCCTCGATTTATTTGGATGATTTTACAATTTGTAGAGCATGATGCCAGATCTTATCAAATTCCCATGACAGGACCGAGGACTGGAAAATATCTCTATGAACTTGAGTGTGACGGCCACAATGGGAAGAATCCTCCAATGATTACTTGTATGCGTTCAGGTCTTGGCTGGTCTCGATCGGGTTTGTCTTTGAATTTTGGAAACAAATTAAAGGTACATTTGGATACTTGATTGAAGGGCTGTTACGCCACTCTATGGGACAGTCCTCAGGTTTGCCTTGTCTCAATGCTGCTCATAGGCTCATGATGGCCAGACTGTGCTGTACTGCAATATGACCCCAAAGACTGTTCGACATGCATGAAGTAGCTCGAACAAAGCAGAGGCAGCAGGATAATGCAGAGACATCTGATACTTTTTGGGTCGTCCAGTTTCACGGTTTGAAACCTGTCCCGTTTGCTTGAGCTTCCGTTTGCTTCAAGTTCTTCTCGCCCACATATCATCTAGACACCTCATCATGAATCTTTCCGTTCGTTCCATCAACTCTCGTCAGCACAACTTCACCCAGGAACCAACAAGATCCTATCAAAGTCCACGGATCTCGACCCACACCATGGCGTCGAGCGAAGAAAACCAGATCATACCCTCCAACAAGGCAGAACAGCACTCGCCCATCAGCAAGCAGCAGCCCTCACCTTCTTCCTTGATGAGAGTCCTTGAGCTCCGTTCTGGCAATATATCTTCTCCCTCTGCCGACGCCACTCATTGTCCCCCTGAAGTCATACAGCAAGACGATGAGATAGCGCAACCCACTGTAGAAGCTCAAAAGCCCAATCAAGACAACAACACCATCCAAAGCCCCAACCACGTCATCAAAACTGGAGGCGACGAATCAGGCCGCGCTGGCTTCACGGACCCAGACGACGATTTGGAGTTTGAGTCTGACATTGAGATCGAAGATGAGGACTTCCCGCTCGAAGATGACCCTTTCTTCGGCAGCACAACACAATTAGTTTCACCAGGTCAACCAACTCAAGAACAACTTGACGCCATCAAGAAGGCTTTGGAAGAGGAGCCACTCGAGGCATCTGCAGATGATCAGCCGCTCGGTGAAGGCATCCCCGATCTCATTGGCGACACTGATGCTCTTCTGGAGGAGCAGAACTCTAATCCAGCACTCATCATGGTCATCGTCAGTTGTCCTTGGATTGATGATCTGTATCTTCCTGTCGAGCCCACCGAGTCTCTGTATCTGCTTTGTTTAAGATTTATTGAGGCAGCAGATCTGGACGTGGAGCAACTCAACGATCTTGAGTTTTGGTACCGAAACGACATTATCTCAGACGACGATACTGCTAAGAAGGTATGTGGCAATTTCGATCGAGAATTGGATGCATTACTGATTCGTGACAGCTTGGGATCGAACAAGACTCGACCATACACGTGCTGAAGTGCGGTTCGAAGGGATGGGATGAAGCGGATAACATGGGAGTCGAGGTTGGAGAAGCAGGTCTGTAGAAGGTTTATGGCATACTGCCGAGTACGCATGTTCCCCAAAAGGACCGAGGAAGGTCGATCGAGATTTTGGAGCAGTTTTTGTGGAAGTAGAAGATATACGATAAACTTGGGGGTATCAAAAAGCGGTTTCAGATGTTGGAAACAGAGCAATCTCCTCAAATAGACCAACCAGCGGCCTTTTTCTTTTGCTTTTGCTGAGCTACAGTGGCGTTGTACTCTTCTTGTTGGTCTTGCAGATCCAGCGGCTCGAGGTGTTTGGCCAGATTTTGGGCCGTAAGCGGAGGTGCCTGATCTTGTAGACCCAGACTTCCGAGCTCTTCTGCCAGTTTAGGGTCGTCGACTTGAGAATTCTCAAGCGAGTCTGTGTGGGTATGTTCGGCGAGGTCCTCCTCAACTTGGTCTTCGTGAGCGGTTTGCGAGTTGATGTCGTCCTCATCATCGTCTTCTGAGCCGTCGACTGTTGGTGCAGCAGTGTCGTCATCGGCTTCGTTCTGGATACCCACAGCTTCGACGTATCTGTCCAACTCTTTTGCCATTTTCCTGCTAAAGCCAGTTGCTTCGACCTCGATGTCCAAGCGCTTGTTCTTGTCCGAATCCTTGATTGCGTCTGCGAAGAATGGGCCGGGCTCGTCCGAGGTGAAGTTGAAGCGGCGAGAAAAGAAACGCTTTATACATGCGACATCGCGGTCGAAGTACCATTGCGCGTTCTCGTGTGTAGTAGAAAGCATTTGAGGGAAATCGATCAGGATGGGAGTGGTCTTTTTGGTGACGGGATCCTCTTTGATGAGCAAGTTGAACTCGTTGAAGTCACCGTGGATCAGGCCGACTTGGGCGAGGCGCACAATGAGATCCATGAGCTCGCCGTAGAGCTTCAAGGGGTCGGCGACGTTGTCGATAGAGCGGAGAGGGAAGGAGTCGATGAGTTCCATGACGAGAGTGTGTCTGCTCTGAGCAATGGGTTCGGGAACAGGGAAGCCTTCACGCCTGAGGACTTGCATGAAGGCATACTCCTTCATGGCGGCCAGGCGACTCAGATACATCCATGAGCCAGTCGTGCGGTTGCGCAAGTAGTCGCGGTTGGCCTTTACGGTACGGAAGGAGATGCGGCCGAGTCTGTGAAGCTTGAGGACGAGCTGCTTGCCGGTGGGGTCTGCGACGACGTAGATGTCCGATTCTTTGCCGACGCCAATCTGGTTGCCCAGACTGAAGACTGCATCGGACTTGCGGAGCGAGTTGAGCGAGAGATAGTCGAGGCCTCCGTAGGTCAAGCGGTAACCATCGTACTTGGCGTTCTTGATCTTTGCAACGAGACCGGATTTGGCGAGGGTTGCGATGCTCTTGTGTACGCCGCTTCCTCCTCTGAGACCGGCGATTTGGGCGATCAAAACGGTAGGCACGAGCTCGTGGTTCTTGCTTCCTTGTTCGACCTTGATAAATTGTCAGTGACGATGCGCGAAAGAGGAAGGAGCTCGACACATACAGCCGTCAGGACTCGCCAGTCCTCGGACGTGAGATAACGCAACTGCCTCGAGTCCAACTTCATCTTGTCGTTGGTCTGATTCTGTCTACAGTGTGATCAAATAGCGTCCGACAAAACGTAGAAAAATGGCGGCGGGGATTGCTTCTGCCATGGTCAAGTCCGAAGGCGGTGAAGGGGCGCCAAGGGAGCAGCTCGCCGTGTTTCGCTATGCGTCGGCGTCATTCTGGATTCCTGTAGCTGCCAGCTGCTCGCCGCATCGCCGCCCCTTCAACTCGATCCATCTCTCCCACGACATTTACCTTTCCGTCCATCACCCCCGTCTCTGCACCTGACATCCCGCTCAGCAGAGTTCTGACACGCGCTGCGGCCTCTTCTCTCCCGCCACTGAACTCTCTCCACCGACACCCGCTCAAACAACACCATGGCCCAGGACGACAAGCCTGTCGCCGACAAGGCCAAGGCCCCCTCCGAGAAGCAGACCACTGAAGTCCCTGGCGCAAAGGAGCCCCATGAGAAGACAACCAAGGATGGCAAGAAGCCCGTTGATCTGCCCGCTGGTATGCAATCGTTCGCTGCTTAGCTCTGCCAGGTCTCGTTCTAACCCGAATCAGACGAATTGAACGAGGAAGACCAGAAGCTCAAGGATGAGTTGGACATGCTCGTTGAGAGGTTACAAGTCGGTCTCCCTACAACATCCGCTCACTCGCACATACACTGACAAGCGGCCAGGAATCCGACAAGTCGCTATACAAGCCTGCCCTCGAAGCCATCAAGACATCCATCAAGACCTCCACATCATCCATGACCGCTGTCCCAAAGCCTCTCAAATTCCTCCGCCCCCACTACGAAAAGCTCGAGCAGACATACCAAGCCTGGCCCGCAGGCGATGACAAGAACTCGCTGGCAGATACCTTGTCCGTATTGGGCATGACTTATGCTGACGAGGACCGCACCGACACGCTCAAGTACCGCCTGCTAGCACCTTCGGGCGATCTGGGTTCATGGGGTCACGAATACATGCGCCACCTGGCTCTCGAGATAGGTTCCGATTACCAGAAGCGCTTGAATGAAGAGCGTGATGCCGACGAACTTGTCACCTTGGCCCTTGCACTCGTCCCCTTCTTCCTCAAGCACAATGCAGAGGCCGATGCTGTTGATATTCTGAGTGAGCTTGAGATGATTGAGTCGATTGCTGATCACGTAGACGACAACACCTACGCCAGAGTCTGTTTGTACATGGTCAGCATGGTGCCGCTTCTCACCTACCCCGACAACGATCGCTTCCTTCACACCGCACACGATATCTACAGAAAACATAACCAGCTCCCCCAGGCTCTTACTCTAGCCATCCGTCTCAACGACTTTGACCTCATCAAGAGCGACTTCAACTCTACCAAGGACAAGAACATGCGCAGACAGCTTGCCTTTGTACTCGCCCGTCAAAAAATCCCTCTTGAGCTCGATGACGACGAGAAGGAGGAGGATCCCGAGCTGCAGGATTGCTTGAACAATACGAGAATGCCCGACCATTTCAAGTCGCTGGCCAAGGAACTCAACATCCTTGACCCCAAGGTTCCCGAAGATATCTACAAGTCGCATCTGGAATCAAGCAGGACTGCTGGTCTGACCAACACTGACTCGGCGAGACACAATCTCGCTAGTGCTTTCGTGAACGCCTTCGTCAATGCTGGTTTCGGAACTGATAAGATGATGCTCGTCGAGGGCGGTATCAAGTCGAGTTGGGTGTGGAAGACCAAGGATGATGGCATGCTCTCGACTGCCGCTTCTCTTGGTTCTCTGATGCTCTGGGATGTCGAAAACGGTGTTGACAAGATTGACACATACACATACGTCCAAGAGGATTCGATCAAGGCCGGTGCTGCTTTGGCCACTGGTATTGTCAACTCTGGCGTTCGTCTTGAGGCCGACCCTGCTTTTGCCCTCCTCGGCGACAACCTTGACAGCTCAAAGTCAAAGTCTGTCAGAGTCGCATCCCTGATGGGCCTCGGTCTGGCTTATGCTGGTTCCAACCGCGAGGATCTTCTCGAGCTGCTTCTTCCTTTCGTCACCGACACTTCTCTTGACATGCAACTGTCTGCAATGGCTGCCCTTTCGCTCGGTTTGGTCTTTGTTGGCTCTGCTCAGTCAGACGTCAGCGAGGCCATCATCCAGACCTTCCTCGACGACGACCGCAACAAGCAGCTCAAGGACAAGTGGACTCGCTTCATGGCTCTTGGTCTCGCCCTGCTTTACTTCGGTCAGCAAGAAGAGGTTGATGTCATTCTGGAGACTCTCAAGGCCATCGATCACCCCATGTCCAAGCCCACTTCGGTTCTTGCAGAGATCTGCGCCTGGGCTGGTACCGGTGCTGTCTTGAAACTTCAAGAACTTCTCTACACCTGCAACGAGCACATCGAGGAAGGTGACGAGGACAGGAAGGGTGACGAGCTTGTCCAGACCTACGCAGTGCTTGGTCTGTCGCTCGTCGCCATGGGTGAGGAGGTCGGTCAGGAGATGGTTCTTCGCCAATTCGGACATTTGATGCACTACGGTGAGGCCAACATTCGCAAGGCTGTCCCTCTTGCTATGGGATTGATCTCTCCTTCAAACCCTCAAATGAAGGTCTACGATACCCTCTCGCGTTACACTCACGACAACGATCCCGATGTTGCTGTCAACGCAATTTTTGCCATGGGTCTGCTCGGTGCTGGTACCAACAACGCCCGTCTGGCTCAACTTCTTCGCCAGCTTGCATCATACTATCACCGTGACCCTAATGCCTTGTTCATGGTCCGTATTGCTCAGGGTATGTTGCACATGGGTAAGGGCACACTTTCGCTCTCGCCATTCCACACAGACCGTAGCGTTCTCTCACGAGTCTCGGCTGCCGGCCTTCTCACGACCCTCATCTCTCTTATCGATGCCAAGTCGTTTGTCCTCGGAGATTCTCACTACCTTCTCTACTTCCTGGTTACCGCCATCACGCCTAGATTCCTCGTCACACTGGACGAAGACCTCAAGCCTTTGCAGGTCAACGTGCGCGTTGGTCAAGCAGTCGATGTTGTTGGTCAAGCAGGTCGCCCCAAGACTATCACTGGTTGGCAAACACAGAGCACACCTGTCTTGTTGAGTTATGGTGAGAGAGCTGAGCTTGAGGATGAAGAGTACATGCCTGTGACGAACGTCATGGAAGGATTGGTCATCTTGAAAAAGGTACGTTCGCATTGATTCGATATTCGTTTCGTCAACATACTGACATGTCTTGTAGAACCCTGACTGGGAAGGAACACAGGCATAAATGGTAGCATGATATGACATGAGTTTGTCGAAGGCAAAAGCTCACAATAGATGAAGCTTCGTGATCATTGACATAGGACTCAAGATGGAAACTCGCAAGCAGGCGCTGGCAATGATGGAAATGTAATATAGAGAAAGATGGCCGGGTAGCATAACCTTTTCCACCGAAATGCACCCTTTTCACGATTCAACAAGATGCACAGTCTCAGTCAGATGCGCGATTTTATCGATGGCATCTCGGACCAGGTTCAACGCCAAGAGCGGGAGGGCGTCTGGATGTGCTTGATGGCTTTCAACTCCGCAATCTCCGCCTTCGATGGGTTTCTGCATCCAAACAAATCAATTTCCTTTTTGAACTCTTGACATTCTTCCTTGTGTGCTGGACAGTCTGTCAGAACATTGCCGAATTTATCAATTTCCGACGCACAGATCTGTGCAGACTTGCGGACCTTCATTTCATACGCCATCATCAACCCCCCAAATCACCATCACCTGGCCTATTCTTATCGAATCCGCGTACCGTCGCCTGCTCAGTCACCGCAAGAGACCAGCAATAGAGGCTGTAGGAAAAAGAAAAGAGACAAAAGAGCCGTGAAGCAGTAGAAGAGCAAAGCACATAATGGCAGTCCCAAACATCAAGTTCGGCTCTCCAGTCATCTTCTTCGACTCGCACCCAGAGCAACAACCGGGCTACGTCGCATCCTGGGTCTACGCCTTCCGCGACCACCTCAAAATCGCCTGGACAGGCGACGTGCCCAAGAAACTGCATCCCGGCACTTTGAGACTGCTTTGGTGGACTGTGCGTATCTTTCTCCCCCCTCCCTACACTTCTCTTCCCTCCTTCACCTCACCAAAGACGAAGAAGCCGGTCATTGCTAACATGGAGGGTTGATGGCAAATCCAGACCGACGGCGTACAAGGCCTGCGCGACTTTGAACTCCACCAATCCGAACTCATCAAATCTCTGTGGGACTCTTTGCTCGACAACCCGGACGTCTCGCGCGCCCTCGTGACCGGCTACTCGGGCCAAAACCCTTACGTTCTCTCCTACGGCGATAACCCATGGCTCACCAAAGAGCAAAAAGAAAAGCTAAAACGCCGTCAGAACGATGAAATGTGGGCCAAGAAGAGCGCGAAGCGAGTGGAGACGAGGAGCAAGAGTGAGAGGTTCGAAGATGAAAAAGAGGCCAAGAAGAGGAAGGAACAGATTCTGGAGCATATCGATGAGGTCATCCAGAGGGATGAGGATGCGGAAAAGGAGAGGTTGTTGGGGGGTGATAGACAGGATGTTTGAGGCCTTGTCTTCTCGTTTCCCTTCCCTTCTGTCAAGCCATTCTCTTTTGTTTGCATGGATCAGCGGGCGTACAGGGGATGGTGTCTTTTTTTTTTTCCTTTTCGCCCTTTCGGATTTACTTGTCAAAATAAATCAGTGTTTTCTAATCGTGTTCCAATCTCTTTCTCTATTCTTTTTTTTTGAGCCCCTCTCTTGGCTGGCAGACATGCTGACGGGACTCATAGCCAAATTCGCCATTTCATCAAGCAGAGCAGAGCTATAGCAAGTCAAGATGCTTTCTTTCTTTCACATTCAGGATTGTGTCCCTCAGTAAGAGCATATAACAACAACAGCTCTCTCCGTGCAGTTTGCTATACATTTCTAAATAAAGCAATTTTGACTTTTAACACTTCGTCTGAACGAATCTAGTCTTACAGTGAGGCACTATCACACCTTCTGCCCTTGGTGCTTGGAGGGAAAGATAGTGAGAGTGAGGGAAATTGAAACCACACCTGTGCCGTGAAGTAGCCAAGACCTGTGTAACTTGAATGTGAGGAAGGATCGCCGCTGCATACTCAGCGGCAACTTCTGATGCAAACACGCCTGTCTTGACGCAGAACGCTTTGTGAAAGCTTTCAAGCTCAGATGAAACACAAGTACATCTGAAACTCCCTCGATGAACCATTCTGTTGAACCTGATTTTTCGTATCAAGTTTTATGCCATGCATTCAGAAGAGTCTAGTCAGACATATGCCTTGGCTCCACCATGCACATCCATGACCTGCTGTGGTGGTGTCTCAGCATCCGTGTCGTACCCCTCCATCTGACCTCTGAGAACTTCCTTCTGATTTTTCCTGATCTCCTTCTTGTGCAGATATCTAGTTCCAAACGCGGTGATGATGATGCAAACCGACAAGCAAGAAACCGTGATGAATCCCTTTTGATAGTTTGGAGCATCGACTTGTTGCCAGACGAGAAGAGGCAGCCATGCTTGTACGACATATGCCATCTCGTTCATTGTTGCAGCGACAATGGCACGTTCTTCATTGTCAGAGGCGCAAATCTCGTGAGCCCAGCTGTTGTCAAGAAAACATTAGCAATCACAAACCTCATAAGACGTTGATAGACACCACTTACGCAAAGATGAGGCCGCTTAGGCCACTGCCGCATCCACTCAGGATGTAACAGGCCCACTTCCAGCCGACAGGAATATCCCAGATCGCCAGAGAAACAGAGCACAAGACATTCATACAAGCGCCAAAGATCATCGGTGGCCATCTTGCACCCTTGAACAAGCCATCTGAGGTCCACGCATAGATCAACGTCGTCAATACAGCTACCGCATTGGTAGTCGTAGGGTAGGCATTGATCTGAGCAATGGTATACTTTGGATGTTTGGACTTCTTCAGGTACTGCTGAAAGACTGGTTGTGAGGCCGAAGAGCCATTGTTGAAGAAGACGTAGAGAAGGGTCAGCATGTAGATGTGCCAGGAGGTGAGGATTTTGGTGATCTTTACTTTTGTGTAGGGCTGGCGTTCACGGCGTCCTTCGAGTTCCATGCGCTTTTTGGCAAAAGCAATTTCCTAGAAACGGTTATTATGAGTTCGCGAGAAGGTCTTGCTAATTTTTTAATAAGCAGTAATTACTCACCTCTTTGGTCAAGTAGAAGGCGTTGCAGATCTCTGGAACATCGGGCAGGAAGACGAAACCTGCTAGACACACTGGTAGAGATATGATGCCATCAACAATGAACAACCTGGTTGTATTGATTAGTTCGACGCTCTCTATTGAAGTGTATATCAAGCTTGAGTTCTTACCACTGCCATCCCTTGAAGCCACCCACACCTCCAAGATGATACACTGCCGCCATCAAGTAGCCCGAAAACATGGTAGCGATCGCACTGCTTGTATGAAAGATACACGAGCGCTTGGCAAGCTCATCTCTGCGATACCATGACCCTATGATGTATTGCATGCCAGGGTAGAAAGCGCTTTCCGCAAGTCCTACAGATGATTAGCAACTTGCAACTGAGTGTTACTGCATCCAAATCAAGCTCACCAACAAAGAATCGAATCACATAGAGCTGAGTGGCACTATTTGCTTTGCAGGTGCAGAAAGTCAGGATAGTCCAGGTCAGCTGCTCATGTTGTCAGTATTTTGTTTTCTGACGAGGTGGTGCTACAAACTTCAAGCGCAGGGAGCCAGTAGCGAGGTCGTATCTTGGTAAGTACGATATTTGAAGGGATCTCGCCGATCACGTAGCCAACTGTCCAGCATGTTTGCATGTAATTGAGCTGATTGCCATAGAGTCCAAGATCCTCTTGCCTAGTGCAACGATCAGAGTCTTGCTAAGTATTGTGGAATGTAAATATATTCTCACATCCCAGAGACAAACGCATTGTTGATATTAGACTGGTCAAGATATTTGATAAAGTAGCCTTACTACATGTCAGTCCTGATTGACTGCAGAGATCAAATGACTTACCAAATGATGCAAGAGTGAGTAAAGCCGTATCAATTTTGAATAAGAACTTTCGTTCTTCAGGACTCTTATCAAAAGTGTCCCAGATGTAGCTCTGCCATTTTCGCTTTGGCTTTTCGGCGATGACTTCTTGGGCCCTCTCTTCAGCTTGCTCGTCAGTGTCGCTGGGCACTGTTTTTCCTGGAAGGTCCAGCATTTTTGGTACTCTGGTCTTGGTTGATAGCGAGGCAAATGTGCCCAAAGATGCTTGTTCAAGGCATCAACATATAGAAAGCAAAAACTTGACCTTTATCCGGGTGTAAGAGCACCCAGACCCGCTGGAAGTGCCGAATCAAGAAGGATCCAGAGACCACGCATATCCCCACTGTTACGTGCTGCAATGCTACGGGAATAACGATTGACTCACGCAAGTTAGGTATTGCGTGATTCCAATCGACAGCGAAGTTGAGCTGAATTGCAAGGTGGAGTGGTATGCAACCATCCACAGATAACATGCAGATTGCGTGATATTGATCCTAAAGCATGCAGCTCCACACGTGATACATATCACGGTGACCAGCCTTTTCTTTGCCTTGAAGCCTTGATCTATGTTTAGCAAAAATGGCTGGTTGCAGAGAAAGTATTCAACGTCAAGTCGAATTAGTGGAACCGAGTACGATCATTCCCTGCCCAGCGGAGACATGATTTATAGAGCGGAGGATTTGAATCCAGAGATAAACAACTTGTCGGCTTTAGTTCAATGGTCCAATGATGACGCTCGCATTGGAAAGCTTACGCATGTTCGAAGTTGAAGTCATGGATGGTGGACGAAGATCAAATGTCGCCATCAAAGCCATCTCTCACGACAGAGCTGTTTTGCCAAGACATATGCAACCACCTTTATTGAACCCCACCACAACACCTGGGGATACGAAAATCAGCCTGTATATTGTGCGGGAATGCTGATATGTCGGCATATTGACCCGCAATGTTAAGCGTTTGGGGCCTGATGGTGAGGGGTAGTGATACCTCCAGTCAGACCATGCTTAGCAACAGCTCGATGATGTGCTTTCAACCCATCTGAGACGAATGCTTTTAAAACCGATTTATAATCCACGGGAGCTGTCAAGAGTTGAGTACATGATATAAAAGTTTGTCTTCGTCACAGTACAATCTCGCATACTGTCACTGACAAAATTGAACACTCACCATCATGGCCCCTATTGCTATAGATCCCGCCATTACGGACGTAGTCCAGCCACAGAAGGACACCCTTGGTCTGCCTAAGGAAACCAGAGCCAGACTGGAGAAAGCGAATGTCGACCTCTCAGATGGCTACCCTTACCGTCCAGCTCGTCCGCTCTATCTCCAAGATGCTTACAATATCAGAAATGAGCCATGGAAGCATGACGATGCTGGAGCTCGTGCAAAGAAGGTTGATCCTACCAAGAGGGCTTTGTTCGATGCTGCAACCAAGGTCGAGGATCTGACAGCTCACATTGGAACCGAAATCCACGGTCTCCAGCTGAAGGATCTCAATTCCCAGCAAAGGGACGAACTAGCACTTTTGATTGCAGAGAGAAGTATTGTCTTCTTCCGTGATCAGGACATCTCTCCACAACAGCAGAAGGATTTAGGTGAACATTACGGCAAGATTGAAGTCCACGTAAGTTTTGGTCATGTCGAATATGTGCAACAGACGCTAACTCTTTCTGAACAGCCTCAAGTACCTCAGGTACCGGGTGTCGAGGGCGTCACTGTAATTTGGCCTGCTTTGCAAGCCACTGAACGGGCAGCAAACTTTAGAAACCCCGGAGGTGCTTCGCGCTGGCACACCGATCTTGTGCATGAACGCCAGCCTGCTGGTATCACTCATCTTCACAATGATGTAGTACCTGCCGTCGGTGGAGACACCCTTTGGGCTTCTGGATATGCTGCGTATGAGAAATTGAGTCCGGGCTTCCGTAAGATAATTGATGGGAAGAAGGCGTACTTCAAATCTGCGCATACATATCTGGACCGCAACGACCCAAATGCTGGCCCTAAGCATATCGAGCGTGTCCATCCGATTGTTCGAGTTCATCCTGCCACTGGCTGGAAGTCATTGTTTGTGAACAGGGCTTTCACGACGAGGATTGTTGGTCTCGACAAAGCCGAGAGCGATGTCATCTTGAATTACCTGTTCGATGTATATGAGCGAGTGAGTTTTGACGGGCTCTCAAAATACTTCATTGATAAGCTGACACTTTTTCAGAACATCGATATCCAGCTGCGTTTCAAATGGACACCAAGGACCAGTGCTTTGTGGGACAACCGCATTACCATCCACAATGCTTCTTGGGACTATGAGGGTGGTCAGCCTCGTCATGGAACCAGAGTGACATCTTTGGCAGAGGAGCCTTACTTCGAGGAGGATGCACCGACGAGAAGACAAGCTCTTGGTCTCGACGGTGAGGATGAATCGGTGTAGATTGAGTAGTCTGTGAAATGTGATCATGCCAGCTTGCCTCAAGCATAGGAAGCGACAATGATGATGCAAACCAGAAGGTCAATATGTCTAGGGTGTCTAGGAGTCGTGATAGATTGGGATGGTTATTGCCAGATTCGAAGACGAATTTGTTAGCGAAAGAGTGGCGGTGGTCGTGACTTCCTCGTGATGACTTTTCGATTTTCAAAGACCTGCAATCTTGACCTCTCTTCGACCTTTAATTGACCAGTCATGGACTTGTCACTGCGTTGCAATTCGCTTAAATGTCGCCAGCGCCTGACCGACAGAGCGGTCGTGACAACTTGCAGGTAGGTTAAGTTTTCTCTCCATCCTCAGCGATGTCTGACCATCTGTCGTAGCCATATCTTTTGCGTCCCTTGTTCAGACTCCCTCGGTTTGTCCAGTTCGGCGAATGGCGTACGCATATGTCCTGCCTGCGACGCCCAACTCGCGAATCCAGATGATGCGGTTGTCACACAGCTCAACCCGACCGAGGATTACAAGACAAGCGTTCTCAGCGGTCTTAGCCCGACTATCATCATGGAGTGCTGCAGTCGCGGAATATCTTTCTATCAGTATCAAGTGACACAAGAAATGTGAGAAAGCCAAACCGCTTCGAACGATTCCAGCCTGACAAAGACAGCATGTACCACGACTACATGGCCAAGAATCTAGCAGATAGATACGCCAACCTCAACTCGCAGATGGACAATGTCATCAAAGAGGCCAACTCAGAGATCAGCATTCTAAGAGACAAGCTGGAGAGTGAGGTCCCTCGTGGTTTTGTACCAGCCTACAATTGCTGAACCTGTGCAGGGATGCATATGGACAAGAAAACCCTCGAGCAAAAGAACCAAGAGCTGATCAACGCTTTTCGCGACAAGAGCAAGGCCCACCAGCGACTGACCAAGCTATACCAGCGAGCCAAGGGTAATCAAGAGGCCCAGCAGATACAGTACGCTGCTGCCGACGACGTGGAGCATGTGATACAGTCTATGAACGCACCAACGTATGCAGACGTTGTTCGAGATCGAACACCCCAAAGACCGCCTTCACTTCCTGGCAGGGTAAGAAGTAGTCAAGATCTACCCCAGGTGTACAGTCATGGCAGAGTGGGCAGCTATGATGGCAGTAAAACCCAGAGCTGGCCAAGTCAGAGCGTTCGAGGTGGTCCGCGTGCGTATTTCTTTCTGAATTAAGATAGCTGATATTGACGTTTGATTCTGCAGAGCTATCCCAGAACGTTGGCTTTCACCCAGTCGGCGCTTCCATGCCTGGAATTGGCCTCAGACCTCCATTGTCAGGCCAAAGACAAGCAACGCCGAATCGGCAGCCGCTTGATGAGGCGAGCGGCAGCATGACAGGAAGTCAGATGTACAGCGGTTATGGCGGTGGTGCTGGTGGAGGCGTCAAGATGGGCGGCATCATGGAGCGACCACGCCTTCAACCCATCAACCGCAACATTTCGCGTGTGCAGCACAGTAGATAGACGATTGTACGAGATAGCACGGGTCGAATTTGGGAGGTGTGGACAAGCGGAGAGAGGGAAAAGGGAAGGAGCAAGAAACCGAGGCATGTCGACGCGAGCCGGCGGGGCAGAGCGAGGAACAAGATGCATGATGCATGTGAAGTCGAAACAATCCTCCTGATGTCCATCTAGAATCATCACCTTTCTCATAAACCCTCGGAAATATTGCTTGTGACACCGCAGTCACCATGTCAGCACCAACGACCCAGTATGTGTCTCGGAACCAGAAATCCTGATCAAAGTTAACACGAGCTCAAGACTGCCACCCATCCGAGCATGTCTCTTCGACATGGACGGTCTTTTGATCAACTCTGAGGATCTGTACACAGTCTGCACCAACGAGACACTACGCAAGTACGGCAAGCCCGACCTGCCCTGGAACATCAAGGCTCAACTGCAAGGACGCCCCGGACCAGAGGTACACACTGTCGACAGCCCATCACGAGCAGCCACAAGAGCACTAACACATCACCCACAGGCCGGCCGCATATTCCACGAATGGGCCCAACTGCCCATCACCCGCGAAGACTTCCTCCAACAAACCGCACTGCTACAACAAAAATACTTCCCTTCGACCCAACCGCTGCCCGGCGTACGCGACCTGCTCAAACGCCTCGACGCCAATCCAAACGTCCATATTGCCCTCGCCACCTCATCCAACAAGAACAATTTCGGCCTCAAGACCGCGCATCTGGAAGATGTGTTTTCGGTGTTTGAACAGCAGCACCGCGTGTTGGGCGACGACACGCGCATTCCTGCCGGAAAAGGCAAGCCCGCGCCAGACATTTATCTGCTGGCGCTGGAGACAATCAACGCGCGCATCCGCAAAGAAGGCAAAGAGAAGGAGATTACACCGGCCGAGTGCTTGGTCTTCGAGGACAGCGTTCCTGGCGTTGAAGCAGGAAGGAGAGCTGGCATGCAAGTGGTGTGGTGCCCGCACCCGGGCTTGCTGCAAGAATACAAGGGAAGGGAGGACGACGTGTTGGCGGGTACGAGTATCATGAAGCAGTACGGAATCAGCAGTGGTGGTAGCGAAGTACCTGGAAAGGTTGGCGATGGATGGGCTAGACTGCATCTGACGCTGGAGGGTTTCCCTTACAAGAGCTATGGCATGGAGGCATAGCAAGTGAAGAGCAAAGGCAGAACGAAACCTTCGTTGTAAATATTTGTGGGAAGAGGTTGTGAAAAAAAGTCGTAATATTAGGCATACTGCCGTGAGTGGAGAGGCAGAAATGACTATCATTCTTGGATCAACAGTCGTGATCCATCAAATTTGACGCCATCATTTCAAGAAAAGGAAACGACAAAGACCAGCAGAGCCATTCATATCAGTCGCAACGATGCCACACACTCAAGAACAATCAAATGTCCTTCACCCACACGGAGTTCTAGTGTATATATGTATTATCATTTTCATCAAACTTCAGCTGTAATGGCTCAACGGAAAGAAACACTTTTAATCTTTCCTCTGCACCCCTTCCGTTGGTTAAACAACCCAACCGTCGGTGCCCGGTTCGAATCCCGTGGTGGCCACCCACTCGCACAGGTAACTTGCGATTTGCTGCGTTGTGGCCCTAAGACCGCTCGGACACCGCTTCAGCCGAGCAATCGGGCAGAGCGACCGAGCCCATGGGGTGGCGAGTCCGGACTACATTGACGTTGTTGGTGGGGTGTGTGGAAAGAGCTATAGAGGTGTGACTTTTCTTTTTCCTTTTCTTTCTTTTGGCATTTTGTTCCAAGGTGGGGTGGTTTTTGTATGAGATCGATGGTCAGGTTGATTCTATCTTTTTTTTTTTCCTTTTTGCGTGCTGGGACTGATGACGAGTGCGTTCCGATGAGGTTTGTCGATATGTTGAAAGGAATGTTCCCCCTGTCAAACTTCATTTCGGTCTCCGAACATGACCCTGACAAGAAAGGCGAGCATTGATTCTGGTCAAAGTGAAACTCTCATTCTGAATTAGACAGCCACAAAACCCAACAACTGATCTCAATCATACAGGCCTACTATACAACTCTCTAACCAATGCTCTTCAATTTGTTTCTCGCTGATGCAATACACGATCAAACCATGGCCTGGGTTGCATTCAAAACGCTTCGAGACAAATGTATGGAGCGTGGCCCTGCCTATACCTCTACCAGGTCCTTCTTATAATCTATCCAATACGAATACGTGAAGGCAATCAAAGGTAGTGCGTGGACAAAGATCTGGCTGTGGTGGTCTCGCTATCAAGTAAGGAATGCAATCATGGTAGAAAAAAGGTACCGATACAGGAAGAGAAAAAAAAGAAAAAGAACACCAAGACCAATTCGTCCAACTCCTACACCAAATGCAAATAGTTTCGTACAAATCGTCACACTACTTCGACTCCATCATCATTACAGTCAACAAGCTCCTAACTCATAGTGACTTGCGTATCTTGTCCTTTGTCTCCAGACTTTTTCACAACACCAAGTTTGAGCAGCCTCTCCCACACACCATCTCTGATCAATGCTCTGTTTTGGGCAAAAGACAAACCATCAAGAGTGGTTAGGTTCTTGCACCCGTTACTGAGGAGGATCTCATAGACACGTCGTCGCAGCTTGGTGTCCTCATCCAGACGAGCGAGATGATCAGCGTCAGTCGAATGGTCCGCATTAGGCAGTCGATGCGACATGGCCTGCCGTAATTGCAGCTGTGCTTCCGATAGGAGTTCCTCGTCATCAATAGTTGGACCGACAGCATTCTTGGCTACAGATACAGGAGCATAGAAGCCGCGAGTGATTGGATTGTCTCTGAGATCCGTCTTGCGCAAATGCGACATGCGTGCTAGAACCGCAATTGTCTTGCGAAGACGTGCGATACGGTTACCAGTAGCATACAACTTCTCCAGTCGGTCGATGTTGAGGATCGGACGAATATCTGGTATCGCATTGAAAGAGAGGTTCAAGGTGCGCAAATTAGGAAATTTGAGGCCGAAGTCGTTGGGTAATTCTTGTAAGCCGCAAGATGCTATCTCCAAATTTTGGATGCTGTGGTACGAATTTGGTAGGTTGAGAGTGGGAATCATGTTAGAAGATAGGAACAACGAACGAGGTGCTAACCTCTGAGAAAAGATGGACAAAGCCTGCCCAGATCCATGATACTTGAGGTCTTGCTTGCGCATAGACAGTATATCGAGCCGATGTAAATGTTCAAGCCCTTGAATAGTAGGCAGGTTGTTTTCATCGACGTTCAGGTAATGCAAGCTGTGATGAGCTGACACATCGAGAACGCGCATCTTGTTCTTCTGTAGCGACAAGCATTGAAGCTTGCATCTTGAAGGTGAGTCTACAGAAGTGGAGAAGTATTCTAGCTCATTGTCATCTGCTATATGTCAGTGATGCTCTAAAATCAGAGTAAAACAATACATACCTAAAACCAAGCGCTCGAGCGATGAAAGCGCCTGAATGCCTGAAAATCTTGAGATCTTGTTGCTGCTCAGATCGAGTTCCTCGAGGCGGCTCAGCTGACAACCCTCGAAGTTTACTCTCGAAAGCTGATTGCGACGAACAGATAGCTTGAGCAAGCCATCCATGTTCATGATACCATCGAGAGATGAGATTTGATTGTCGTCAGCCCGGAGCTCGCGAAGGTGAACAAGCGTACAAAGTCCACTCAGATTGTCGAGTTGGTTGGCAGATATGTCAAGATACTGCAAGTTCATCATATGACTCCATGCTGTGAGACTGCTCAGCGAGTTGGAACGTAGATTGAGCTTGCGGATGGAAGTGGGAGCACCATCCAGATGAGCGACATTGTTGCCCGAGAGGTCGAGATCTTCCAGCCTCGTGCAAAAGTCTTCAAGATTGTGAACAGAATCAAGACCTCTGTCACGTAGGTTGAGCTGCTTGATGTCTTCCCAGTACGGCTCGTCTGGCTCAACGTCAGTGAGAGTCTTGACAAGGCTTTGAACAGCTAATGCGTATCTGTCTCCACTATTAGTGCGAGCAATACGTCGAGCGAGGGCCTTCTCAGAAGGACGCTCCTCATCAACATCGTTGACAGTAAAGTCCGGGAGATCGCTAAGATAGAACGTTCCATCCATACGAGCAGGCGAAGAAAGACCATACTCTTGGTTCGGTGCTGCCATAGTAGGCGCAGGCTGAGCAACAACAGATACACTCATCATTCGCTTGTCCGGGAAAGTTGCTACAAATGAAACTTCTCGTTGGTCTTGCCCAGATGTGAAACCTCGCTGGAAGGTCTGCCTTCTCAGTGAGTTCTTGAGTCCACCTCGCCTAGCAGATCCAGTTGAGCGCAAAGGCCATGATGGGAGTGGAATGCCACTTGCGCGCTGCTTCGGCGCAGGTAGTTCCTCTGTCTCCGAATCCACATCAAGCGGTTCATCTTCCTCACTCAAGAGTTCGTCGAGGAGGGAATCTTCATGAGAAATGTGAGACACCTGAGAGTCATCCTGAGCAGTGATCGATTCATCGAGTACTACCTCTGTCTCTTCCGAGATATTCTGGGGTATATTGACAGCTGCAAGATCGCGAAGGCCATCAAGTGTGTTTGCCTGTTGTTGCTTGGCCCGGGCTATATTGGCCAACTCTTCATTGCTCCATGAAGTTGCGCGTGTATCGAATTGCTGCTGCTGACTCGAAGCAAAACCGGAATATTTTGATGGTGCTGTGCTTGATGTGAATGGATGAGGTGCATTGCTGTCACGAGTGGTGGGTCTCGATCCAGTGGGTTCTTGCCTCTGCGGAGGAGGCCGGTCAGGGACTTGCTGAGGAAGCTCAGTGTGCTGTTCAGAGATATCGCATTCCGATTGCTCTCGATGTGCAAGATTTTCGCGACGGGCCTTCAACTGCTGAATGCGCTGAATCTCCTTAATTTCGTCCACAGTCAGGTCAGGAATGTAAGCGAAAGGGTCGTCTTCGCTGCTGACATTGCTCGGCTGATGGTAGTAGTCGAAGGTCGGTGGTTTGAGATGTCTTGCTTTGACCCAAATTTGCTTCTCCTTGTCGTAAGTCATCCCTGCGATCTGCTCCGGAATGAGGTGAGCAACTTTCTCGGGTGACAAATTGGCTACACAGTCTCGTGATGAGGTAGATCCCATGGTACGTGCTCCACTGGACGAGTCGAGCGATGGATGCGAGCCATGCTGTGATTTGGTAGGACTCGTTTGGTTGTGCTGCTGCGAGGCGTTCGAGTGTGCCCGAGAATGACCGGCGGTCCAGCCTGGTTCGATGACAGGCGCATCTTCGAGATCCCGAGTAGACACGTCTTCGTAGTCGAAGTCGATTGGCGCAGAGTCGTCAACATGGAATGACCTGAGTGGAGATTCTACCAGGTTAAGGGTATCCTGCTCACGAAATTGCTCCAAATGACTGGCAACCATAGGATCATGTTTGACTTGACTCCGAGGCCGCCAATTAGACTCACCTCCCTCACGGGAAGATGGTCGAGAGATACGTAGAGATCCAATGGGCCTAGTCAAGTCGTCTGGGTGTAGATGCGTTCTGAAGTCCATCTCTGCGCTAGACTCTTCTACATCGTCCAAGCCACTGTGTGGTCGGCCTCTTGCCCGAATCAAGGACATGATATGCATAGCTTCATCCAAGAAGTCCTGAGTGGTAAAAGAGCGCTTGCGTATACTTTCCGAATCTTCTCTCGACAAAGTGTATGCTGCTATGTCGGCGGCGACGGCTTTGGCTTTCTCGGAGTCGACCGAGTCCACTGGCACTTCTGAAAGCTCTTCTATGGTCTCTTTGATGGCTTCGAGGCGAGGCGAGTTGTCGAGGTACTCGAAGGTTGCCTCGCTGATTTCAGCCTGAATCTGTTCACGACGACTCTGACTGGGAGTAGGATTTCTAGGCCTGGTGACATCTCTCCTACTCCTCACGCTGAGTGTACCTGATGCGGCAATTGTGGGAGCTTGAGCATTGTTGGGTAATGGTGCATCAACCTTGATGTGGATTTCGGATCCCTCGCCGAGCTCTGGAAGCTTGCCGTCCATGGTTACCAGAGTGCGTCTGCGTTTTGCTGTAGGTGCCTTGGCCGGCGATGTCTGAGGACGCTTTCCTTCTCTGATATCAAATTCGTTGTTGTAAGGATCGATGACGGGGAAACGCTCCAGAGCCTGGTCATCGTCCGAGTGTCTTGATCTGATTGTGTTGCTCCTCTTGGACAGTTTCCTCTTCAGCTTGAAAGGCCTGACTTCTGGTGACGACTCGATCGGGGGAGCGGTCTCAACATGGAAGCGGAAAGGCTGCGTGCTGCCTGGCGGAACAGCGTCGGGGCCAGGGGATCCTTCAGTAGACTCGAATGTCGCGTCAAGATCCAGACCAGTCGGGAAAGAAATGTCTGCATCGAAGCCGTGCTCGTCCAAATCGCCCTCACCGAAACTGCTCAGGTTGGACACTGCCCGCTGCGAAGGTCGGCGCCTATCTGTATTGACTGTACCGGCGCTGGGGGCTCTGCTAGGATCTGAGCGTGTCTCGTCAAATGGATCGTCGCACGGATGCACAGGAGAGACCAAAGGATGATCGGGATCCAAGCCTTCCAGTTGACTCATCCTGCGAAACAGCTTGTTGTTGGTAAAAGTGTCGTAGTTGCCGAACAATTTCAACGGGCTTTGTGATGGCCTACTTTTGGGCGGGCTCAAAAGAGAAGATTCCTCCACTGCCCCTAACTTGGGGGTTGCAGGGGCTTTGGCTGGACTGGAGTTACGCGGTGAGACGGAGCCGCTCTCATACATGGATGATGGCTCGATCTTTGTAGGGCTGGAAGGCGACATCTTGTTCGTGCTCATAAAGCTTGGAATGGATGGTGTGCCGGTGGGCAAGTTGTCTGGCAGAGAGACCTCTGGAAGGCTGGGCGCATGGTGGGCTCCGTCGATGTTGTTTCTGCGAGCGTCTGGCGTTGAAGGGAGTTTGGAGTCTTGGATATCGATCGAAACGTCGGCACTGACAGGCTGAGAGCGTGAGTTGAGCGGGGCATAGCTGATAGCGCCGGTCGAGCTTGTGTGTTTTGACAAGAAGACAGGACTAAAGCCCTCGCCCGACAGATCGGTGTTAGCGCTGATGGTGCGATTGCCTTGGTGCTTTGAAGCCGAGCGGTCGATGTGTAGCTGACTGGGCGAGTTCGGACCGCGCAAGAGGCTGTCGTCTTCAGGGTCGTCGTAGTTTGGATTGTTGACTTGGCGCTGGCAGGTGCCTTGGGCGTCGGGAGACTCGAGTTGGGAAGATTCAATTTGCGACGGCCATGGCGGGGGACTGGAGGGCGGCATGATGGTGTTCTGGAGCAGTCTCGAGGGACTGTTGGAGGACGTGGGGCGGTTGTTGGACGAAGTCGGACGTGCTGGAGAGAAGATGTTCTCGAGACCAGAGGGGCCAAACAGGTCTGTCTGGTCGCCGTAGCCAACTTCACCGCGGACGAGGCGCCTCTTCCACTCGAGCGTCTGGTGTTTGGCCGGCGACCGCTTGACCGAGTCGTGGTGGACTACCGACGAGTTGGAAGGCTGTCGCTGAAGATTTGCTTGAGAGGAAGGCAGGTCCTTGAGGGGGTTCCGTTGTTTGACAGAGCTGCTGTTGATGGAGAAGGCGCCGCTGCTCCTGCGTGGGATGCGACTTCCGCTACTCGAAGTCTGGTTCTTGTGCACGGAGGCCGTGTCATTTGACAGCGACGGCGGCTCGACCCAGTCTTCGTCTAGGTCCTCGAGCCATGGCGCAATCTGAGACGACATGTCGACGGGGATGCTTGCGTGGTTGTGTGTGCTGCAGCGGAGAAGGAACAACGTCTGTGGTTATTGATGGGCCGACATGATCAGAAACTCCAGGAAAGCAGGTCAAACGGTCGTCATCTCACAACAAAGTCAAGGCAATGGAATATGATGATAATATTATTGACCCACGATCGAGATATACATGGATCCCGAAAAGCTGGTCCATGTTTGCCCGCAAGTCCGAGCGTCTGTTGCGCAAAAACACGATTGTCCCGGCAACCGCCCTCTCTCCACACGGCCACGGCCAATCACACGGCAGGAGCACCAGCAGACGATCGGCGGGCGTCCTTTCCCGGCGTGCGGCATTGCCTACAAGCAGCACTTGTCTGCCCTGTCGTCTGTCAGTGCTCGCTGCCAACTCCTCAGGCCGGCCACTATCCAACGCCCTTCCAACTTTCCAGTCTCTGCCATGCGCCAGCTGGAATCTCTCCACCGACGTCCTCCATCCTCCGTCAGCGCCATCGTTCATGGCTCCGCGCCGCTGGCTCTGGCCCTGCTCCGATTCACAGGTCCTCCGACTGCCCGCCTACCAGAAGCCTAGCCTGCACGCCTGCCTGGTCCATCCTGACGCCGACGATATCCTGGTCCACGACTCTGACGATGACCTTGACGACGACCATCACACCGCCAAGCGTCGCCGCATCGAAGCCATAGCCCATTCTTTTCTCAACGGACATGGCATCCATATCCCGTCGGCCACGCTGAAGGGCCCTTTCTTCCACAAGCACTCTGCAAACAGGGACTTGTCTCTGTGTCATGATCTTCTCTCGAGTGACCCCGCACACCTCGTCTCGTCGCCGCCGACACTCAATGCCGATACCTTCCTTCGCCGCAGACCTGAACACCCCCGTCCAAAGTCGACCACCCCGGAACCAGCTCTCACACCCTCAAAACTCCAGCCGTCGTCCCCAGTTGTTCACGAGAGGCTCAAAAGCCCTACAAAGTCCGCTCGTTCGCTGAAAACGAAGTCTTTGCGATTCGACCTTCCTTCGTCTGCGACTTCAACAACTAGCACTGTCCTACCGCCATTGCCCAAATTTCTTGCCATCAATGGCACTCGACTTCAACCTACCAGCACTCCAGACAAGTATTCCTCTTCGACTGATTCTTCTCGCCAGACCAACTGGTCAGCGACTCGTGTGCCCGACTCGACCTTTGTCTCTCAAAGCCCTGCGCCTTCGAAAATTGCTGCTTCTACACCCTCGCCAACCAAGACAATCGGTGTCCTACGGCAGAGACCAGCTTACGCTTTGAACAAGGTCCAAAAGGCCCCAACGCCAGCACACAAGCTTCCGAGTGTGAAAAAGAACCAGAAACCGGCACAAAGAGTCTACCAAGCTGCTGCTATAAATGATACCACTTCGCCATTCATATACAGGAAGAATGCGGCCCAGACAAAGAAGACGGCTGTAGCGGCCAAAGAGAAATCCGTCGAGCCCGAGAGCGTCGCACGAAGATCGATTCTACCAGGGAGACGGTCCAAGAGTCCAGTATCGCCCCAGATAAATTGCGCGGTGCCCCCTGAGCCGTCCGCCAACATTCCAGATCCAGAGTCATCATATCCTCTGCCAGTTGTCGACGGTACCGAACAATCGTCAGCACGCCCTCAGAATCATGTAGATGTAGTGCCTGCTATCAATATTTCTTTCGGTCAGGAATCTTTTGGCATGGATTTCAATGTCATCAACCACTTCAACAACTCGCCCCCGGCGCTGTTGATGTCAAGAAGAGGCTCCATAATCAACGGAATTATGCCTGATGATCACCAAGCATCAGCTGTAGCCCACATGCAAGCTGCGGATCATCAAAGCGAGCTTCTCCAAAGATCAGAGCTGCAGTATATTGAGACCGAACTACGAGCAGACTTTTCAAACGCTCACGAACAAGAGCCTGCTGCCACGAGCATGGATATGCATGCAAAGGAGGATGTTGACTTTGTTCTTGAACCGGCAGGCGAGGGGGCTATTCAAACAATCGATCGCACCATGGATGATGCTGTTCTCGATTGCCCAGAAAACGATTCTATAGATGAGGTGCCGTATATCAGCACTCAGGCTGCAATGCAAGATGCCCATCGTGCGCTCTTCGACATGTCCTCGCCAGTGCAACCCCAAGAAGTTGCATTCGATTTACCTCTCACGACGCCAGCCAAGCAGGTCATGAGTCCTCCTTCAAGTCCTGTACACACGATCACGCCCTTCCATCGGTTCAATTCTGAGTTTACGACCGATACACAAGCACCATTGCCTAACACGCAAGCGCTGTTTGATGATTTCTATTCTCCGATTAAATTGAGTGCCAAAAAGCCCAAGATGGCCAAAAGACTGAGTTTTGCCCCTTCGGTCATACTCGAGGATGCGGATGACACTGTTGCAAGTATTTCGGACCGTGCAGATGGTATTGTCCTACCCAGGCAAAGCCAAGATTGCACTGGTTTTAAGTTCAACAAAGGAACTGCGTCTGACGAGCAGATGCACTCTGATGTGCACACTTCGCCGAAACTGGCTGCCGACCATACGCGAACCAGCTCCTCTTCTCTCCAGAATCGAGAGAGTCTCCCACCTCCTCGCCGGCTGGAGAGTCGAAGCACATCTTCCGACTTCGTTCCGTCTCAAAGCCATCCCACGTCGACCAAAGAATCGAGTGGTTCCGCCGTGCCTATTTTGCAAAGAGAATCTATCAGACTGTCCGAGGTCTTTGATTTTGTCAGCAGTCGGAGAGGTATAGATGTTGAGACCCTCCTCTCTCAAGGCGCGCCAAATTCTTCTCAGAGTGCACACAAGAAAGGTCGCAAATCCGCTCGTGCGTCCCAATCGAACAAACGATCACGATCGTCGCTCTCGAAGTCACTGTCTGGGAAGAAAGTTGTTCAACGCCGCTCGTTGCGATTGTCCGTGTCACAACCGAATCCACAGACAGATCTTGACTCCGCGACGGAGACCGACATGGATGGGCCTTCAGCAACTCAACCTGATCCGACTCCTCTTGGTGCGAGCCGTTCCTCTGCCTTGGTGTCTCCCACCATACCAGATGGCTCTTCCACGATACCGGATCCCAGTCTCGCCTTTCAACATGTGCAGCAGCATAACACAACCTCTAGACCGGAGTGGCCTGCCCTTACACCCAGTAGTGCACCACAGAGCACAGGGTCGTTTTCAAGCTTTCAGCATGGTCAAAAGCAGTACAGTAATTTGACCAACCTCGACAGCACCCTAGAGGACCTGCCACAAACATTTCTGCCACCAGTGCATTAAAAATGCATCATAACCCAGATATATGAAACTTTTAGTAACTCAGGGTAGATTGGGCACATTCAGTAACATTCAGTAGTAGGCGGTGGAGTCTGGTGTCTTTTCCTTCCTTTTCTGACGAGGCATGGTAGCATAAAGATACCCTTTCGGTCCCATTTCAGAATCTCGATATATCATTGTTTGATCAGACTACCGTTTGCTTATCTCGTGTGACCCTTGGGCTTCCTCGTGGCACGGGAATATATTTTCTGAAACATGCACTACAATACACTCGCACGAACTCCACACACCACGAGTACTGACTTAAGTCCTTTGATGGCGGGTAAGGTGGCTGGAAAGACGATCGCGCCAAGCCAAGATTGGCAGGCACGAACGTCAGGTTAGGGAAAAAAACTCAGTCTCAACCATCCGTATACCCGCGATACTGTATATCGAAGCAAGAAGTTGATGAAGCAGTTTAAGATAAGTACTTGTACTCTTGCCTGTTGAAGCAGGTCAGACATCCAGTAGCATCCCACCGCTCGTCAATATCAAACGTAGCGCTAGTGATGCGTGGGACTTGCAGGCAAGTCGACGATCACAAGATTTCCCGCAGCCCCCGTAAGAGTGTCGATCTGTTTTCCGGCCTTGATAAAAAATGCTTGATCCCCAGTTCCTTTTGCTTCATTCACACTTTCGTTGCTTGTCTCCACATTTGCTATGCGTGTCTCGTCGTCGGCCTTCTTGGCCACTTTGCTTGCTGTTGCTGCTGCTAAGCCTGTTCCCGAGACCCATGTTGTCCACGAAAAGCGGGATGTTGGCCATCGTTTCACAACATCCAGATGGGTCAAGAGAGATAGATTGGAAAGGGACACCATCTTGCCAGTCCGTGTCGGCTTGAAACAGCAAAACCTGCACAACGGTGCAGAATGGCTCATGGATGTGTAAGTGTTACCTAGCAAGTCTGCCACTTTTGTGGTTCGCCCAAGGGCATCGGCTACAATGTATCATGAGCACGAGACTGACTGAATACTCAGCTCGCATCCTCAGTCACCCAACTTCGGCAAGCACTGGACATCTGACGAGGTCATTGCCAAATTCTCGCCTTCCAACGAGACATTGACTACCGTTCGCGACTGGCTCGTGAAGAACGGTATTTCTGACCGCAGAATCACTCATTCAGACAACAAGGCATGGTTTGCTTTCGATGCCACCACCAAGGAAATCGAGGACCTGCTCCACACTCAATACCATGAGTATGAACACAGTGGCTCTGGAAACTACGTTGCAGCATGCGACCAATACCATGTCCCTAAGCACATCCAAGAGCACATTGATTTCATCTCGCCTGGTGTAAAGGGTGCTAACCTCCGTAAGCGTGGCGCAAAGAAGTCTAAGCGTGAACTCAGAGGTGCCCCTGCCCGCAAGCAAGCACCTTTCATGCCCAAAAATGTCAGTTCCCTTGCCACATGCGACCAAGTGGTGACACCTGCCTGTATTCAAGCACTCTACAACATCCCTCCCAACAACCCTTACGCCAAAGTCAGCCTGAACAACTCGCTCGGCATCTTTGAGGAAGGCGATTACTACGCTCAGCAGGATCTGGATCGATTCTTCGGCAACTTCACTCCTTATATTCCCAACGGCACACACCCCATCCCCAACTTCATCGATGGTGCAAAAGCTCCTGTCAGTCTACAGCTTGCTGGCGGCGAGAGTGACCTGGATTTCCAGCTCGCATATCCTCTCATCTATCCTCAGACCACCACTTTGTACCAGACTGATGACATTTACTACGCATTCGGCAACGACCCCAACGCTACAGGACTATTCAACACTTTCTTTGATGCCATCGACGGTTCGTACTGCACGTACTCTGCATATGGCGAGACTGGCAATGACCCTGTTCTTGATCCCAAGTACCCCAACACTGCTGCAAGCAACGGCTACAAGGGCGAACTTCAATGCGGTGTTTACAAGCCCACGAACGTCATTTCAATCTCTTATGGCGAGCAAGAGCAAGACTTGCCTGCTTACTATCAACAACGTCAGTGCAACGAATGGCTCAAACTGGGTCTTCAGGGCGTTTCCATCTTCGTGGCTTCTGGTGATACTGGCGTCGGTGGTATCAGAGGTGATGGCTCAGTCAACGGCTGCTTGGGCTCCAATGCCACTGTCTTCTCTCCTACCCACCCCAACTCATGCCCATGGCTCACCAATGTCGGTGGTACCAAGATATATCCAGGCCGCACTGTCCACGATCCTGAATCCGCAGTCAACGACCCTGAGTCTGGCTACTCATCTGGCGGTGGCTTCTCCAACCTTTTCGATGTTCCCGACTACCAGAGTTCAGCCGTCAGAACCTACTTTGATGAACACGATCCTGGCTACAAATACTACCTCAACGGCCAGTACAACAGCACCGGCGGAGGCTTGTACAATCGCAATGGACGTGGTATCCCCGACGTCGCTGCTAACGGCGACAATTTTGCCGTCTTCAACGCTGGCCGCTTCATTCTTGAGGGCGGCACCTCTGGCTCTGCCCCCATCTTTGCTTCGATCATCAACCGTATCGTTGAAGAGCGTCTGGCTGCTGGCAAAGGCCCTCTTGGTTTCGTCAACCCTACACTCTATGAGCACCCTGAGGTCTTGAACGACATTACCAATGGCACCAATCCTGGCTGTGGTACTCAGGGCTTCTCGGCCGTCAGAGGGTGGGACCCTGTGACCGGACTCGGAACACCTGACTATCCCAAGATGTTGAGCTTGTTCATGGCATTGCCTTGATTTTCTTTTTTGCACGAATACGTTTTGTAATTCTTACTCTTCTCATAGCATAGTATAGCATATAGACATAGCGCAAACGTGTTAGTTTCTCTTCTTCTTCAGCAAGCCTTCAAGTTTGTTCATTTTAGTACGATACTCAATCTCATGGATCACACCAACTCAAGTCATTGAACTTTGTATCGGCAACCACCACCCGACAGTCATAAAGTTGGACAACCCAACGAACCTAAAAGGCATTGATGATGAACACGCGAGGGTACCTCGTCTCAACCATCGAGCAACACACAGGATATCATACGCAACAAGTCGCACGCGGAATCTGAACCCTTGGGTCTAAGCACTTGATATAGTTCTAGCACGTCCAAGACTCTATACCTCAAAACAAGCCTTCATCCAGATCCAAACTCGCAATCTCCATACGCCCGGTTTTTAAAACGAACAGATGGAACAATATCTACAACAACAAAAAAAGCATCAAACAAGTATGTACAAGTATATGATCAACTTTCTCAAGAGTCAGGGGCGCCAGGCAGGGCGGCCACTTCACCATAATCGGCATGCGCTGCATTGGCGGTAGTCGAGCCAATTTCTGGACGACGTGTGATGCGGAACAACATGTCCGTGTGCAAGAAAAACCCTACACACCGCTCGACAAAAGGTTTGCTGAGGCTGGCAGGTTGGAGTTCGTAACGGACGAGCGACTAGAACTCGACATCAGCAAAGGAAAGATCTCTGGTTAGTGTGGATCGAGAGGCCTTTTTCTTACCTCGATGATTCCCTTGTTCAACTCCATGGTTGCAACACCCCGTCCAAGACACCCAAACCTTCCATACCCGAATACCAACGTCACCGTCTCTGTCATCCTCTCCACGCGCTTCTTCTCGGCCTCGGAAGCATCGCGCAGTAACCACCTTTCGGGTCTGAAAATTTCTGTATCAACGCCGTAAATGTCCTTGTCACGCTGCATACCCCAAGAATTCCAAGCGATCTGCGTCCCGCCTTTGACGAACTTGCCATCAATGGTCGCGCCTTCCGGGGGCACGGCTTTGGCGAGTAGACCCGTCACGGGAGGGTACATGCGCAATCCTTCCTTGATACACGCTTGCAAGTACGGCAAAGCGCGCGCTTCGGCATCGCGGATGACGGGTCTGGAGATGTTGCCTGCCGCCAACGCGTTCTTGAATTCCTCGACCAAGCGGGTGTGCACGTGCGGCGTTGTGGAGATAAAGTGCAATGTCATGCGGATGGCAGAAGCGGTGCTGTCGCTTCCGGCCGTTATCTGCGTGAGCGTTTCGGATTCGAGTTGTTCTTGGGTGAGCCCGCGTTTGATAAACGAGCCCAGCATGTCGCGCCGTATGATGGGTTTGTCGCCGAAGCGTTCGTCGACGCGCTCTTTGGCGAAGCCCATCACGCGGCCTAGTCCGCGCTTGTCTGTTGACTTGGGCATGACGTGTTTGAGTAGTGGTAGGCGGAGGATCTTTTGCAGCTCGGGGTAAGCGCCAAAGATTATGATTGCGGGCAAGAATTCTTGGAGGTTGTCGATGTAGCCGAATGGGTCATCGTCGTGTTTCAAAAATCCGAATTCCTGGCCAAAGGCGATGCTAGAAATGACATCCAACGTAAAGTAAGAGTACAAGCGCGAGATGTCAACAGGACGATACTCCTTGTCCGTAGAAACATATTTGGAGTCAATGAGATCAAAGAGTTGGAGAAGGCGGTAGTCGACATCATCTTCCATGTGCAAGTTTTCCTTGCCAGAGTAACCAGTGGACATGCGGTTGCGAAGGTCTGCATGTACGGTTTCGTCAATCACGGAGGTGATGTTGTCGCGCGTGGGATGCAGTCGTAAGGCTGTGTACCATTCGCTTCGAACAAAGGGACTGCGGACTGCGTGCATGCGTTTATATAGCTCGGGGTCTGTGGTGATGAGCATGTTGGGTGACACCCGGGCAGTCGGTCCTGTCATACCGTCAGCATGTTCATGTCGTGAGGTGGTGAACACAAAAAAGTGGCTTGCAATTGGTCGGCCAGGACGACATGCTCCCAAACCGCGTACAAGTGACTCTTATCTCAATCTTTCTTGGGATTGAAATGGAAATCGACAAGGATCATGATGAAGTCTACTGACCATATTTATCATTTACTTCTGTAAATGCTAGATTCATCTTGCCAGAGCCATTGGCTCTCAAAAGCCATAGCCTCGAAAAGCCTGCCACCCATGGCCCTTTGAACTCACTCAGAGCCCAATATTGTTGGAAGGTACGAAAGACATAGAGGAACAAGAGACCCAGTCCTACAATTAAGGCGACAGGCAGCATCGCCGACAGATACAAGGTGGGGCAATGCCCGTTTCACGATGGACCGCCGGGTATACCTTTCAAGCCTACTGCAAGCAGCCCGAAGGTCTGGTGGTGCAGACCAAAAGTGATTTCAAGCAGCCGTGTTGGGGGGATCCGCTGTGCTGGGACGTCGCTCGGCCAGTGAGAGATCACAAAGCAATGACATACACCTTCCAAACTTGCAGGATTCAGACTAACGTGCACGAATCGTGCTGGCGGCGTCAAGAACAAGGGTGTTAAGAAGAAAGTGGTAAGCACAGAAAATAAAAAATAAGTAGCTGTCGGAGGATTCAGAAAAATTGAAGCATCTCGGCGAAAAAGGACAGGAATTGTACCTACCAGCTCGGAGTCAGTTATATAGGACGGGCGAGGAAATAAGACCTCGGGACAACTCCTATCGCTCAGCCGAGTGTCGCACTCCAAGTTTTTGCTGCTAGACTTCTTTTTAGACAACCTGTAGGCTGTAGTGGCTCGAGGGGTCTTTTCTGACATGCGCAGCGATGAGCGCGATGAGCCGACCATCAACTGCCATGGCGCTGCTGGTGCATACACCAATGCAAGCTCTAGCAGGGCAAGCGGCGATCTTTCTGTCACGGTATTGGTCAGACTGTTCGGTTCGGCTTTCTGAGCAAATCCGTTCACTCCATGCAGGGCCGGAAGGCGTGCTTGTATTGGATGATGAATCAGCTGTTGCGAACGAAGGAATGTGGCATTTTTGACTCTCGCTTGTGGCAGGGAGCTCGGTTGCCGGTTACGTGCAGAAGTGGCAGACACGCGAGAGAAAGATCGTCGAGGCACACTATCATCAGACGAAGCCATTCATTTGCCAGCTCCACTGCTGTCACAAGGTCAAGAGGTTCGGATCTTTCGCTGTCATTGTTCATCTGATGGTTGGCTGAGGTCCAAGCTCGACAAGTTTCGGTGAGTACGGCACGGCTCGTGGGCTCCGTTTCAAACACAGCTCTTTCCGGCCCACACGCACCCCACGGCTTCCGACGAGTCAGGGACCATCGCGACAAGCCTTGTGTCGTTCAAAGATCAACCCTTTGCGATATTGCTGGCAATTCTTCTTTCTTTTTCTCTTTCTTCTTGACAGAAGTTATTAATCTTGGGATCGCCAACGGTGTGATACTTTCCCTCTGAATCAATCTTCGGATCTGGATGCACGCCAAAGTCAATAGACCACAACGCCTTTTTCACCGCGTGTTTGGGTGACTAGAATAGCAGCACCTGCAGTGGATCACCTGCAAGGGTTTCGACTTTACAGGGCAGTAAAACACGTCGAATATGAACAATCAGTCAATAGTGGCGGACGAGAACCGCGCAGAAGGCGAAAGTGTTAGCCTCGACCACGCCCGAGAACAGACCTTGGAAGCTGATGTAAGTACCACTCGATGCGTCTTTGTACATTGTCAACATTGCTCAATAATCGTGATATTACAGTCCTGGAGCGATAATGATTCTGCACTTGGTGACGACACGTGAGCATCTCCCTGTTCTATGCCTTTACAAGATGGAGTAACTCATGGTGTTGTACAGTCAAAGCACCACTACATCTTTAAGCGAGTCAATCTACAGCTATCGTCAGGAACATGGCCGTACATATCATGGTGAGTTTTCATAGCAGGCTCGACCTGGGCTAGATATGTACTAACTATGATTAGCTTACAAAGATGGTCAGTATGTGTTTCCGAACGACGAGGTAAAGGATATCTACCCCTACTCTTGAAACATGCATTGACGTGAGTTTATGACAGCGTGAACAAGATCGACTGGGTGAGTATACCTGTTCTCGTTGGCGTATATGATAAATGCTGAATGTTATGCATAGACCTGCAGCATCACATGTGCAACTTGACGTATAGAAGACTACATCTAGCACCTCTTGTAAATCCCAAGTACGCTCTCGATGTCGGAACCGGGACTGGCATCTGGGCCATAGATTTTGGTGAGCACGTTCCGGCGTCCTTGCGGCCGCTTTTCTGACTGCAGCAGCGGACCAATATCCGAATTGTGAGGTGACGGGTATCGATCTCAGCCCAGGTCAACCTTCATTGTGAGTACTTGATTCGGTCAGCATATTGAAAGCCTACTGATTCTCGAAGCGTCCCGCCGAATCTGAAGTACATTATCGATGATGCGGAAGAGCTCTGGGTGTATGATCACAGATTTGACTATATTCATTGTAGACTGATGGCTGGTTGTTTCGCGGATCCTGAGAAAGTGATTCAGCAGGCGTTCGAGTCAGTCACATCTGCACGCTAAGACATGCAAACACGAGCTGATGACAATCCACAGAAATCTTGAGCCCGGTGGTTATCTTGAATTCCAAGACTACGGGTTGCCTTGCAAAAGCGTTGACGACACACTCGACGGCACATCACTAGAGAAATGGGGCATACTGATGTGCGAGGCTGCTCGTAAACTTGGTCGTCCCATGGGCACCGAGGTGTCCGAGAAGTACAGAGAGTGGATGGAAGCAGCTGGATTCGTCGACATCGAGGAACAACACTTCATGTGGCCTTCAAATCCATGGCCAAAAGACAAGTACATGAAAGAGCTGGGAAACTGGAACATGATCAACATCTTGGAAGGCCTTGAAGGATTCTGTCTTGCACTCATGACGAGAGGACTTGGGTGGAGAAAGGAAGAGGTCGACGTTTTCGTCGCCAAAGTGTCGTCTGATGTCAAAAACAGGGGTATACACGCCTATTACCCGATGCCGGTCATTTGGGGAAGGAAACCATTGACAGCAAGTTGAGGACCGGGTTGCCAGCAGAGGAAGGTCAGCATTGGTAGAACAGCACTCATACTTACGAGAAAATTGGCATTGGTTGATTAGGATTAAAAAGCAGGGAACCTGAGCAGTGGCCACGCCAGTCTAATGATAACATCGAAACTGACCATCGAGTCAGGCATAACACCGAACTTTGCTCCAACCCAGAAACCTGTTTATCCTCTGTTGTGTCGGCTATCTTCACCCAAAGGCCTGTACGGGAATTCTCTGTCCAAGATCCGGTTTAGACAACAACACTCTATGGCAGAAGAGAGTTGATAGTAACTACAGAAACGTCTTGGCGGTGGATGATTCAAAAGGCAATGAAGTCACGGCTGTGGCTTCCCCACGATACCTTTCGGAGGTAAGCGCCGATAACGAGAAGTACCAAAGTGGACAAGGGGCGGGGATGTGTTGCCACCCTCTCAAGACAAGTCAAAGAACAAGACGGAAAGGATTATTGTGCTTGCTTGCTTAACAATTGAGACGGAGGCAAAAGAGGGCAAGAAAAAAGATCGGATAGTTCGGTGCAAGAAAGATTCACTTTATTGCCACGTTGGGAAGGTTCGTAGGTTCTGGCTCATTCCGTTGCTGCCTCAGTGGGTTGCGACAGGACGACCGCTCTGGGCGTCATCCAATCAGCCACACTCACTGCCCGCCGCTCTCACTCACGTTTGACGTTGACTTCCTACTTAAGCTGCTCGTCCTCCCACTTCCATCCTTCCCTTCCACTACAACAACCATCTTCTTCCATCAAGTTGATTCATCTCCCATCGACTGTTCACAAACACATATACATCACACACACTCTCCACTTCATCGATCATGCAGATCTTCGTCAAGACCCGTGAGTAACGCCCGACCCCGCTTCACCGCCATCGCGCGCAATCGGTTTCTAACATTGCCACAGTCACCGGCAAGACCATCACTCTTGAGGTCGAGTCGTCCGACACCATCGACAATGTCAAGAGTAAGATCCAGGACAAGGAGGGCATCCCTCCGGACCAGCAGCGTCTTATCTTTGCCGGAAAACAGCTCGAAGACGGTCGCACCCTGAGCGACTACAACATCCAGAAGGAGTCAACTCTCCACCTTGTTCTCCGTCTTCGTGGTGGTATGCAGATCTTCGTCAAGACCCTTACTGGCAAAACCATCACGCTTGAGGTCGAATCATCCGACACCATCGACAACGTCAAGTCCAAGATCCAGGACAAGGAGGGCATTCCCCCAGACCAGCAGCGTCTCATCTTTGCTGGAAAGCAGCTCGAGGATGGCCGCACCCTGTCCGACTACAACATCCAGAAGGAATCCACACTTCATCTCGTCCTCCGCCTGCGTGGTGGTATGCAGATCTTCGTCAAGACCCTTACCGGAAAGACCATCACACTCGAAGTTGAGAGCTCAGACACTATCGACAACGTCAAGTCAAAGATCCAAGACAAGGAGGGCATCCCCCCGGATCAGCAGCGTCTGATCTTCGCTGGCAAGCAGTTGGAGGACGGCCGTACGCTTTCTGACTACAACATTCAGAAGGAGTCTACTCTGCACTTGGTGCTCAGACTCCGTGGCGGTCAGTAGGCTATGAGTTTTTGACGTCTTTTGATGATGGGTCCGGCGTTCCTCTTTTCTTCTTATTTAGCTCGACTAGCACCAAGCCAGCAATAAGCGGCCGCTATGATTAGCGTAGTCAATCAATCCTGACAGAGCACTTGATGCTCTCAATTCATTACTCTCTATCCTTGACCAAGCCTGGGTGAACGTGATTAGGTGTTGTAGAGAGCACTCGATTGATAGAGATGAGGCTGGCCCATGACTCAGACAAGTCACATGACATGGTGGCATTCTTTGAACATGAACAAAACAAGCATCTGTCTCTCACCCATGAGAGCACCGGTAGACATGTGGCGCCACGCAATCTTGAAACAGCGACGAGGTTGTGGTGAGTAATGTCGACATACTTCTTCCACCTCAAGTTGGAGCTGTACCCTTCTGCACGCCCAGGTGCCCCGTTGCACACTGCCACATCCAACGACCTGTTTCACCCAGACGCCAATACAGACATTTTCAAGACCAATCTCCCCGCCCACCGCACGTCCAAGAGCATTGCGCACACCCTTCGAAACAAGCACTCAGCTGTGCCATCGCTTGACAACAGCACTCCAGTCAAGGCCCGACCACCATCTTCCCACGGCGATGCTCTGCTACTGCCTGAACGGAACATTGCGCTGAAAGAGCCCGCTTCACCCATCATACTACCGCACAAAGTCTCAAGTCAAGCTGCCACGCGAGACTGGCGCTACGGTCCCGTCACCGTTGAGAGCATCGACATGGAGCCAACCGCAGCGAAGGCCCCTGCCAGCGGTCTACACACCAAGGCCGTCTATGTGCCTTCAGCGACAAAGGCCACCGATGTGGGCTGGGGAGTGGTACATCTGTACAGAGACTCGCAAGAGACGGCAGCATTGGAACAGAAGCCCGTCAACCATGACACCGACTTTGACCCACAACAATGTACCACCTTGTGCATTCTGGCTGTGCCGTCGTGGATGATGCCCTCAGACCTGCTGGGCTTTGTTGGCGACCAGACAAGAGAAGATGTTAGCCACTTCAGACTCATCAGGACTGGTCGCGCCAACAAGTACATGGTCCTCATCAAGTTCCGTCAGCCCAAGAAGGCCAGAGAATGGCAGAAGCTTTGGAACGGCAAGCTTTTCAGTGCCATGGAGCCCGAGAACTGCCATGTCGTCTTCATCAAGTCCGTTGAATTTCTGACGCCCGACTCGGACATGACTGATCCCGCCGCCTTTCCTCAAAACACTCAAGATCCCTTTACGAAATCTTCAAACTCTCTTTCTGTCAAACCACACGCTCCACCGACACCTGCTCTCGTCGAGTTGCCCACGTGTCCGGTATGTCTTGAGCGTATGGACGAGACTACAGGTCTCTTGACCATCCTGTGTCAGCATGTCTTCCACTGCGCTTGCCTCGAAAAGTGGCGCGGATCAGGATGTCCTGTGTGCCGTTACACCCAATCGCCTTCCTTCACCTTCCCCTATCCCCGGCCCGGTCATCCCAGTGTTGAGACTGATGCCGAGCCTGCGTGCACCGTCTGCGCAACCACCACCAACTTGTGGATCTGCCTTATCTGTGGAAACACAGGTTGTGGACGCTATGATTCAGCTCACGCATTCGCACACTGGGAAGCCACAAGTCACTGCTATGCCATGGACATCAACACTCAGCATGTTTGGGACTATGCCGGGGACGGTTATGTTCATCGCTTGATCCAGAACAAGCCTGACAGCAAGTCTATTGATCTTCCTGCCCGACGTCACCCCAACGCTGCCTTCCGAGCTGAAGCCGAAGACAGTGTGCCGCGGGAAAAGATGGAGAACATGGCCAACGAGTACACATACCTCTTGACTAGTCAGCTGGACAGTCAACGTCGCTACTATGAAGACCAGCTTGAACGTGCTGTTGACAAGGCCAGCAGTGCGTCGGCCAAAGCTGAAGACGCTGCAAGAGCTGCTACCACGCTTGCTGAGGAGATGAGAGTTCTGCGTCTCCAGAACGAGGACTGCACTGCCAACGTCGCTCGAATGGAGAAGGCTATTGAGAAAGCATCACTGCGTGCCGACAAGTTTGAAAAAATGGCCCGTGACATGTCCTCGCAGCTGCGTGAAGAGAAGACGATGAATGAAGGATTGCTCCAGCGTATACATGCTGCTGAGGCCAAGACCAAGGACAGCCAGCAAGAGACCGAGAAGCTTAAATTGGAGAAGGCAGATTTGGAGGAAATGAATCACGACCTCAGCATGTTCATAAGCAGCCAGGAAAAGGTGAAGGAGTTGCAGGCTCAAGGCGAGGAAGTCGTCGACGGATCGGCCTTCGCACCTGAACAACAACAACCACAGCAAGGAAGGAAGAAGGGCAAGGGAAAGAAGAAGTAGCGGTGAGCGCGCTCATCTTCTGGCATTCTCACGAGCATTTTCGTTTGGTCGGTATGGCGTTCGTCATGGAAAGATACCCCGAGAAGGAAGGAAAATGGAATCCTGTTTTTGTTTTTCTATTTGCATGCATATCATGGTCTTCGTTAGTTCAAAAACTGAAACATCCCATCACGAGAAACATAACTCGGATTGTAACCATGCTCGCAGCCCTTCGCGTGTAACCCTTGTTGGTTGTACAGAAGACAAGCAGTGGATGGAACGTGGCTGAGGACGACGACTGGCGCCACGCATCTGCGCGGCTGTCAGCCAAACGACTGCCACTGCGTCTTTTTGGCGAGCTTGTCGACGAATACTTGACTAGTTGTCACTTTTACAATTGCTCTGGTCCCAGAAGATGTATTGTCTCAAAGTTTATAGACGAGTTCTGCCTGTGTTGAAAAGAGGGATGGCAGGCACGAGCAAATCGTCAATGCAAGACTGGGCAGCCCTTTCTTCTTCACCGCCTGTTCATCGCTGCTGCTCCATGAAGCATTAATCACCATCGCCGAGGCATTCGAGGCATTCGAGGCATTCGAGGCATTCTTGCACGCCGCTACTCGGCAGAACAATCACGAAGCGCCCGCAGGCATGCACGCTGGATCGCCAGTGCAGCATATTCGGATGCGTCAAGAGCAATCAGCTGTTCACCCTCACTGCAAGGCTGGCGTCAAGTTCGAAAGACATTTTCGCCCATCAATCACGTATCGTTCTTTCCGAACGAGATGTTCTTCCCGGATGGATCAAAATTTGCCACATTGATAACCAATCCAAGAAGTTGCCACTATCTCCTACTCGAGTACTGTAACTACACTGCCAGAAAGGCCGAATTCTTTTGCATTCTCGGTTATGTAGTAGGACTGAGCCCTCGGCAATGAATATCGCCATTCTGCGGCACGGAATCCTTCGTCCAAGATTCGAAGCCTGATGAACGAGTCCTCAGTCCCTTGGTGCCTCGATCTCTCCTCACTTTTGGTCCCCACCATCATGAGGGAAGACCAGAGTAAAGTACCTCGTGCCCAGCGACGTCAAAGATGTGACCGCCAACGCACTCATGCTTCCGATGCTCGTTGTCGGATCATTGGAACGATGTGTCGCACACAACCAGACTTTACTGATCAGACGCAGAGCCAGCAGCATCTCACAGAGTCACCGCCTATAATCCATGGTACGCTGTTCTGACCAATAGAGGGATCCCAAGATTCGTCTCCTTTGCCTGGACATAATCTGGGTCTCTCACCGAACAACATTACCAGAATGCGGATAGGTTGAACAACGCGACTGGGAAGCACCTTTATAGAGTAATTCCCGTCCGCTGCAGTAGCCCCGCATAGCACACGCCTCGGATGGTAGCTGCTTTTGAACCGGTGAGTTCGTTGCATCTTGTTCTCGTTAACGTACAGATCAAGGTCTTCACATGATCTTGGTCCGGATTGTTACCGAAAGCTAGGAAGGTCATTGTTCGTTCCTACTGCACTGCACGACACTTGCACCCTAATTCAAAGGCCACAAATCTCGACCACGTACCTGGTGCTTGTCGCTCCCTCGGACGAGCATGCCGCGCTTTGACCCTGTCTGTATGCGGCAATTTGGGTCTCGCCATCGGCATGCACCACGCTCGCTGTCGCACAGGAGTTGACGCTCGAGCAGACCCCAGCAGCACGCAGGCCCGCACCGCTACGCAGCTCATTTCCCCTTTGTTTGGATCTTCGATAGATGGGCCCCCAATGCGTGACATGCAGCGCCAACACATCGAGCAAGATTAGGGAGGGGTTCGACAAGCCAGCTTGCCCTCTCCATCGTCAGGCTCTTTTCTCTTCGTGTTGTGGTTCCCACAACGAACGCATCTGCAATGCACGACGGCATGTCCGTCGTGCACGCGTGTGAGTGGCTCCCTCTTGTTACCGTACCTCTGGACCTTCCGCCGAGTCTTGATGTTGTGTTATTCAACGTCACTTCTTTCGAGTCCTTAACTTTTCTGGTTGATCAATCTTCTATGTATGGGAGACTGCCGCTTCTCGCGTCCTGCTCACTTCTTCTAATCCTATTTAATTTTCGATTCTTGCTGAAGGAGAGCTATCTATCAAGCCGGATCTCTTTTTGGGCATCAATACATCTTGCGTCTTCTTCTACCTGCATCTGTCTATCAGCATCTTCTTTACCGCCAACTTTGGTGCTCAGCCATTGACCCTTCCTGTGGTGTCACACATACGGCACACATATTTTGACTGCGCGCCCAAACCGAATTCACCTGCTCGAGCACTCAAGCCACATCAAGCACGTCAATCTCTTTCGAGAGCAAGACATACCACCATGTTCTACACAATGTATCTCGATGGTGAGTATCAATGCTTGCCTTCTCTTATGCTGTGACATGTTGTCGTGGGCGATGTTGGGCTTGCTCGCCTACCACGTGTTGGCGGCGGTCGGCCGCTGATGGCGTATTTTTGACAGCTGCACACATGGCAAGTCTTTGATGCTGTGCTAGGCGTTTGTGGCGGCCACAGCCTCAATCATACGGAGCCATCAAGAACCTCGAGACGGAATCTGGCAACCAATTCCTACGCAATACCACCAAAGCACAATGAATTGCTAACACAACTCTCTCTCACACAGGTCTCTGCAAACGCCGCCACTGGCCCCAACCAATGTTCCAGCCCACCGTCACCCGCCACGGCTACACCTGCGTCGTCCGCGTCAACAACCGCGAATACTCGACCGACGGCCAACACTACACGACCGAAGCCCTTGCCCGCGACGCCGCCGCCACCCGCGCCTACATGATCTGCCGCAACTTTTCAGTCAACGACGGCATGTACCCAGGCCAAAAACCAGGCGCGAGCAGCAACGGCGCCGTCCAAGGTCTTCCCGTCGCCATTGGCTCTGGTCGGAAAAATGCGTCTGTGGGTGCGAGTACGGGCGTGAACGAGCCGAGGAGACGATTGGGTGAGTTGAGAGAGGAGGATGAAGATGAGAGTTCGAGCTGGACTTCTGGCGGGTCGAGTCCGAGGAGTGTGGATTCTGCTGTTGGTGGATTGAGAAGTGGCACCGCTGCTGCTCCTGCTGCTAGCAAGGGAAATGGGCAGCATGGTGGCAGGCGAATCGCTTGTGCTTGCCGACGTGCGCCGGTGTTGCAGCATTACCCTCGTTGCCAGTATTGTCTTCGCGATGCTGGATGGATCTCTTTTTGAAGTTGTCAAAGGTCGATTTGGGTTGACGAGACTTTTGTCATGAACGGAAAGGAGATACACGACGATGACAGGACGACAACGAAACGAACAAAAGGCCGCGACATACTAGACTAACGACCTCACGAACGTTTGTTTTCTCATCTTTTTCCTTACTTTTTCACTCATTTATCTTCCTTCTATCACGAGGATTTTTGCGAGATAGCCGGCTGCTGGAACAGACAGAACTTGCCCAAGTTAGCTTGATGATTCCAATGCTCATGGTGGAGTTCGTTCTCGGTCCCTCTCTTCTTGGAGCCAAACCATTTGTACTCGTAAGATGAAAACAATTCATTAGCTTGCCCTGTCCAGAAGCTGTTGTCCAAAACCTTGTATCCTGCTATTGTCGGTCTTTGGTAAAGAGCCCTGGACGATGTGAATAGTAATGTAATCTCTCAACCAGCCGGGATCCAAGACATTCGACGTGCCTGAAAGGGGCGAACGAGATCAAGGATCGTGAAAGCGTCACTGCTGTCAAATCGGTATATTGTTATGTTGGTGGACCTTGATTGTAGACACTACTCTGGGTACCACCGATGCTATATGGGCTATGTGCGTTGGCTGCCGGAGGATATGGACTGTGCGTATTGCTTGCAGAAGGATATGGGCTATGCTGACTGCTTCCCGAAGGATATGGGCTGTGTTGGTCGCTTGCTGGAGGATATGGGCTGTGCTGGGTAATGGGACTGTTGTTGTACGGACTGACATGGTTGCTCGCAGCATGACGTGGTAATGGTGCAGCAGGTTGAACTTCAGTGGCCGTGTTGTCCAAAGACGACTCGTGCGAGAGGTGGACGGCTTTCAGCCGAATGTCGACATTGGGAGTTTGAGCTGGAGTATCCTGTGCCGCCCGAGCATTCTCTAGAATCTTCTCTTTCGGCCAGCGGATGAACTCGGCCCACTCGTCACCCAGAATGGTTTCGATGCGTGCGATGAGTATTTCGGCCAACCCTCTGAGATGCCATGGCCGTGGATTCACGCTCGTCAGCACTGCCCAGTAGGCCAAGATTATTAGAGTGACAGGCCTTCTTTCTATCAGCATGTCCTTGAAGACGGCAGGCAATCGCACAGCCCACGCATCGATGAGGTGAGCAGATGTCGGGAAGACATCCGGGTAGCGTTCAAGAGTACCGATATATCTGAAAATGTCATCGATGGTTTCGAGACAGCATTTCCGTCGGTCGGGGTCATCCTGGCCAAAAGCCAGAGAACGGACCATGGGATATGGAGGATAGTCAGTTGCAAGCGTGGCACGAATATGGTTCTCGTGGGCCTCTGTGTCGGCGAAGAGACGACGGAGCCATGTCCGGGAAAGATAGGGCCAGTAAGGCGAAACGACAACCTTGATGCCTCGACTCAATTGGAAGCATTCAACAATCTTGTCGATGGGATCGGTATCATCGTGATGGGGATTGAGCATGAATTCGGCGAGACCAAAAGCAGAGGTATGGCTCGAGAACATCAGGGCGGCCAAGGCGTCTTGTTCCTGCAAGTTTGCGATGACGGGCTGCACCTGCTGGATGGCGACACCCTGCAGGAAGCAGGCACGATCAAAGAGCTCTGATCTGGATCTATCTCTCGAGTAGAGGTGGAGTGCGGAAAGAGCCATGAAGTTGTGCATCAAGAAACGATAAGACAAAGCGAGCTCCATGACCTTCTCGAAGATGTCGGCTCTGAGCTCAGCATCAGGGATCAATGAAGCGCTGTAATGGTAGATGAAGTGATGATACAACTCCAAGTCTAGCAGGCATAGTGGCTGAGTTGAAGGCTGGATGATGGGCGGAGTGCTAAGGGGATTGGAAAGTGGAGAGACAGTGCTTGGGTGCTGGGGAGGGTGTGTCTGAGGAGCGAAACTGCAGGCTATGTCCAAGCGGTGGCAGTTTCCACACTGGGGCTTGACTTCATTGCACTTGATATGGCGAGTCTTGCACTGCGAGCAGCCATTGCGCGACTTACGATGCGAGCGCCGCATAGAGGCCTTCGTATCCAGTTTTGATGGGTTTTGTTGTACAGTCGCGTATCCGGTTTTGATGGGTTTCGTTGTACAGTCGCGTATCCAGTTGGGAGGCGTCGTATACCGGGGCAGTCAGATGGTTCCAGGGGCGGCAAGAACCTGCCAAGTCACGGCTCGCAAAAAGGTACAAGACGAGGACAAGGCGAAAAGCAATGATTGTAGAAGGTGCGAGTTTGTGCTTGTCTTGCGGATACGGCACGGATACGGCACGGATACGGAAGGCCGAGGTGGAGCTGACAGTAGGTGCCAAGCCGAGGGTTTGCCTGTTGGAGTTTTTACAAGACAAGTCCAACAGAAACAGACAAGCATAGACATAACAAGACATTGATTCCACCATGGCTTCAGGGCAGGCACACCACCAACTGCCTTTCCCCTTCTCCAATCAACACGACAGCACTCCAGCGCCACTCCTGCTCACACAAGGTGCCGAAGCTCTTGTGTACCGCACCACTTTCCTGACCCCTTGGACCGCTTGCGCCCTCAAGTACCGCCCGCCCAAGCCATGGAGACATGGCACGCTGGACTCGCGCCTGACACGCCAGCGTATCCTGGCAGAGGTCAGAGTGCTGACTCGCTGCCGTCGTGAAGGCGTCGCCGTGCCCGCTGTGCTTGGGCTGGACTGGGAGCGTGGATGGCTGGCCCAAGAGTGGATCTATGGCAACACGGTCCGCCGCGTCTTGGATTGGCTGCACAACGAGAGCGCTCTGCCTGCACAAGAGAAGGAGCAGCAGGCCCATGATTTGTTGCGAAGCATTGGACAGGCCCTCGCACGCCTGCACGAACGAGGTCTGGTCCATGGCGATCTCACAACCAGCAATCTGATGCTGCGTCCCGACCAGATTTCCGACAAGGACAAAGAAATCGGAAAACCCGTCTCCATCACCAGCACCAAGGGCGAGATCGTTCTCATCGACTTTGGCCTGGCCCAACAGACGGTGCAAGACGAGGACAAGGCCGTCGATTTGTACGTCCTCGAACGTGCCTTTGCTTCGACGCATCCCGAGGTCGAACAAGATTTTCCGCATCTGCTACAAGCTTATGGCGACAGCTACAAGGGTGGAAAGACGGTGCTTAGGCGACTAGAAGACGTGCGCATGAGGGGCAGAAAGAAGAGCATGCTGGGTTGATCCCTTTTGCCATCATCCACTCTCCTTTGCCACCTGCTGCAGCACCTTGACATACTCGTCCACTTCTTTGCAGCCCTCGAGAGTAAAGTCGCGCCTCTTACCCTCGAAGACTACGTACGGCACAGCATCCACTCCATTGCCTGCCTGCTCCCGAATCGCCATCTTGACGTCCATCAATCCTTCGTCTTCGTCTTCGATGCTCTTCTCTGCTTCTCCCGTACTGAGCCCCGCTTCGGTCAAGGCTCTCAGCAGAGTTTCTCTCGAGCTGGGGTGTTGCTCCTCCTCGAAGTACTGCTTGTAAAGACTGTCGACCACCTTCTCTGCCGCTTCGGCTCCACGAGATTCTTGCACCAGCTGAATGACTCGATGCGCTTGCAGTGTGTTACCGACTCTTCCGCCAAACTTGTACGCAATGCCCTCTGCTTTGCCATATGCCGTCATGAGCACCACGTACTTTTGCATGTGTTCCTCATCGCCATTGAATTTGGCATCTCGGTACCAGGAGTACTTGTCTTCGCCCTCTTGTGGCGCATTCGGGTATAGCTGATACGGGAGGTACTTGACAGTAAATGACACTCCCGGCTCTGTCGACTGCACCTGAGATAGTGCTTTTGCAAGCCGCCGTCTGGCAAGATAGGTCCTGAGAAAAACAGTCAGTCTTCAATCTTCCAATCCACGAGCGCGTGCCATGCCGTGCTCTCATTCCGCTTTTACTCACCAGGGACATATTGTGTCTAGTGTGAAAGATATCTGCGACTCGTAAACCATGATGACGATGACCTTGTAAGATCGATTCTGGTTATTGCTGACTCTTGCTACAAGTATACCATGCACACGGCGAAAACGTGTCAGAGTCAGGAAGGAACCGTTTATAGTTTATAGATGTGCCAGCCCCTCCAACGACCCCGCCATTCGGCACTGCGTCATCATCAACCGTTTCTCCGGCCTTGGCATGGATGGATGGATGCTCTTGACGAGGCTTCGGCATTACTTCCAGGACCACCATCTGTGCCAAATTCGTTCGACATCGACCCTCATAGTCAACATTCCATGATAGCCTGCATCTTCCACACCAACTCTCTCTCTCTCTCTTCGACTGCCTCGTGATGTCTCTTTACACACACCGTTGTGCAACTCAACGGCTGCCTGAACGTCTCCCAGCCTGCATGAATACCGGCCGCAGCCTTCTTAACGGTCAAGATGCCGGCAAAGAAATATTACAGGTAGGACCTTTCAATGCCGTGTACAATGCCATATAAGATCATGATTGTAGGATGCATGTACGTTTTCTCTCAGCTCATCACCCGCCTACACATTTCGTCCACATACAAGATCCGTTTGTTTCTCAATTCATCACACCTGCTTTGGTGACATCTAATTCAATATCATAAAGCCATCGATATGAAGGCAGCCTCTAGCATCCTCTTGGCCACTGCTGCCTTGGGAAGTGCTCAAGTCACTAAAAATGGCAATGGAACCTATACCTGCGCTCTACCATCTGGCGCCTACTGTGTTTCGGCCTCACTGGAAAGCAACATGATCATTCGCTGCTCTAACGGCATCGGTTATGCTAGCAGTTGTGATGATCGACTTTACGACAGAGCTCCTCTGGGCAAATCATACGCACCATGTTGGCAGGCTTCGACCATTTCTGGTAATGCCCAATGTTCAAAAGATGGCATAATCTATCCCGATGGCAATAACACAACACCCTACCCTGTACCAAACTACCAGACCATCAGTGCGAGCATCTCCAGCGCTGCCACAGCGACCACTGAAGCAACCAAATGGCCATACATCTCCAATTTCACAACAAGCACCACCACATCTACAAGCACGAATACCCACACGACAACAACGACTCTTTACGTCTCGGCTGTTCCGTATGGCGCATTTGCGAATGGCTCAGCTTCTTACTCCAACGCTTCTGCGGATGGAAACTTGGGAGTCGCTGCCGCTGTTGCCTCGACCACAACGGCGCCTTACCTTCCTTACATGCCTGCCATTGTGGCACCGACATCGACGCAGTACACCACCGATATCGTCTACAGAACAACAACGATCTGCCCTGCTGGAGCCACCATCACAGATTCTGCAGGCTCGGAAACAGTCCTCGCAACCCCGTCGACCATTACTTTGACAACTACAAGCCGCAGCACGATTACTGCGACCGCCATCATCATGACAGAGCTGCCTAGTCCAGTCTTTGCCTTTGACAGCACCAGCACCGTTGTAGTGACGAGTGAGGATGCTCCTGTCGTGACAGCTGTTGCTGCTGGGCCTGCCGCGCCTCATGCCTGGAACAATGCCACTTGGAGCAATGCCACCACTTTGACAGTGGTCGCAAGTGGTGCTCCTGTTGCAGTTGGTGTTGCGCCTGCAGCTTCCGCTTCAGCTCCCGCTTATTACCCAATCTGGAATGTCACTCAGGTTGCACCTTACACTGGTGCTGCTAGCAAGGCTGGTCTCTCTGTCGGTGCTGCATTTATTGCCTTGATGGTCTTGATTTGGTCGTGAGAAAAGCGACCAAGCTTTTCTCATCATGTTGGTATGAGCTGGCTCTTGTATTGTTCTGAATAAAGGCGCTGGACTCGCCCGCGGTTATATTGTGTGCTCGTGTATCGAACTCTTACAAGGATATTGTGTATAGATCTCAGTTTTAGATAGATGATCAAGCAGGTCTTGTTATGTCGCCCGACTCTCTTCTCGATTGTGCTCTGTTAGAATTATACCGAGTGATAGATATCAAGCAAACCATGATGAAACTGAAAGGCAAAAGGATTTGATATGCCTAGATCAACCACAAAGGGGGACAATGCTACTCAAAACCGACAATCCTGATATCAAGTCATCTACAATCAGGCAAATGCATCGTCAAGCGCTCGCACACTGCAAGCATGCAAAAACATCGGACACCATCTCCCATCCGAGCCATCAGACCGATTCGTCTCGACGACCACCCAAAGCAGCAAAACAAACACCATCACTAATCCTAGCACCAAACTCTCCACCCTCCTCCCCGCAACCCCACCTCTCCTACTCTCAGGAACCACGAAATTCGCCTCGACAACACTCTTGACCAAATCCCTCGCCGGCATCTCCACGAAATCCATGAGCAACACGCCAAACCTCTGCCTCTGATCCACATCGCCCAATCTCTGCACCAAGAAATTCTTCAGACGTAGATTGATGCCTTCGACCCAGTGGAACGCAGCATACCCGCCAATCGCGATATCGCGAGGAGGGATTTGGTGGTAGATGTTTAGTTCGTAAGCGGATGAAAAGTTGAGGTACCAGTGGGTTGGTGAGGGGTCACGCGAGGAGCGCATGAGGAGGGATGCTATATCGCCGCCTTTGCGGGCTACCAGTGCAGCAAGGGTTTCTGGGGTCGTGGGTGCGTAGTGGTCTTGGATTGTAAAGTGCAGGCCCGTGGGTGTGTGGATGGTGAATGGTTTGGGTGGATTGTCTAGCCAGTTGCTGACGTCTATGCCTGTGGTAAGTTTTTGGTGGTGGAAGGTTGGGAAGCGGCGCACGAGTTGGATACGTCCGCGAAGGTCGCCGAGGGTCGGTGTGGTGGGTTCTAGGCGCCAGTACTTGGCTTGGGAGTTTAGGAGGTTGATGATAAGGTTAGAGAAAGGGCGGGTGGAGGCTTCGTCGGCGCGGTCTTGTTTTAGTTGTACGATGAGTGCTTCTTTTGGGTGTTGGACGAGAAAAAGGTACATGGAATAGAGAATATCTGACAGTCTTATGCCCAAAACTACTCTGCCATGTACCATCTGGACTTCATCTTTGATGATGCCGCAGCGGAGGTCGAAATAGCGAATGCCGGCGTTGAGTTGTTGTGTAATGTCTAGAGTCTGGGTGGCCACAAACGGCCAGGTGCTCATGAAAGACGCACTGTCGTGCGTTCCTGGGATGGATATATCCGAAACTGGTAGATTGTCTGGAAGAAAGCACATCCAGTCGCCTAGATGAGGCAGCTTTTCTGCCCGGCGAGGTTGAGGAGCACCACATATTTCGTCCTTTTCGGCAATACTGCCGTAGTTGGTTGAGTTACTCATTATGTCTATTGCGGATTTCGGTATATCATGCATTCAGATCCACTCCTTATGGTGTCTAGATATGGATGGACCGGTCTCTGGAGTGTATGATGTATGCGGTCTACGTGTCGAGCATGATTCAGTAGAATATTGCCGATCCAAACAATGCGGCGATTCTAGAAGGGTGATGAGTTGACAGCCGGAGGTGTCTTTCGGACTGGGTCGTTCAAGTATTTTCAAAATTGTCTATTCACCAGAGCACAGGTTGAGGTGATGCTCCTGCCGAGGTGGTTGTGACATATTGACATAGATCCGCACTATCTCCGGGTGGCGCCCGCTAGTGAATGTAGCAACCCTGTCCACAATCGACACTGCCTCCAACGAACGACACTCCTTGGAAGACCAAGGTCTGCATATATGGGTTCTCTCGAATTGCGGTCTCAGATCCAGATCTTCACATCCTTAGCAACACTGCGGTACCATATCTCTATCTAGAACATGGGCTTTGACGACCTACCAACTGAACTTCTTGATGATATCATCACTCTTATCTCACCAGACGACATTGTTGCGTTCGCGACCATCAATCGTCGTGTTCATTCCCTGTCTAGGGAACGACTTCGTCAGCACAGAGACTTCGGTGCCAGATACAGCAAAGTCATACTCGACAATACGCACAAGCTGGATCATACCATCTCCCATCCTATCAAATTACTATTCGCTATCTGGAAGGAACCAAGGATTGCATACTATATCAAACATGTAACGTTTGTATGCAACGAACATGATCAGCCCTTGGTATATGTCGCTGGATCTTTCGATCAAGACCATGAAGCTTGGTTGATGATTGAGCAAATGGATGGCTGTAAGCAACTCTTGCATACTAATCCTTATTTCTCACAACACCGGGATCATCGTAGAGCCTGTCGAGATGAAATCTCCCTTGGAAAACAGATAGCCGCGTTCACTCTACTTCTCGTGTCTTTGCCGAATCTCCAAAGATTACGCTTCACCGAAGCGGATGGTTGGGATCAGTGGATGCTCTACTCTATATTCACTTCGCCAATATGCTCCGATCCTACCTCTGGGGTACTATCAAAGCTCACCACTGTCGAAACTTATCACTTGGACACCGAAGGATCTACATGGATAGAGATACTTTGCTTGTTTGCTCAACTGCCATCAGTCCGGACACTCAAGGGCGCACACACAGGGTTTGCCGAAGAAATCAACCATCTCCCTTGGCAGCAACATCCTTCAAAGTTGGAACGTCTCGAGCTCAGCGCAGGTGTCATTGAGCCTGAAGATCTGGAAGCAGCGCTGTTGCCGATGCCAGATTTGAAAGAGTTTTGTTACTATCATACTGGCTGCGGTAACCTATTTGATGCTCGATCTCTTGTTGCAGTCCTTGGGAAGGTGTTGGGTGAGACGCTTGAGCTATTATCATTGACCAATGACGAATACGACTGGAGGAATGTCACTCAAGTTTCTTCGTTACATGTATTCAAGGTAAGACTGGACGCCGTCTGCTCAGAAGGCATCGACTAATCGGGACACGTCACAGAAGTTGAAAACACTGGAGATTCGGACCCAGGCTCTAATCAGCAATAAGAATACTGACAGTACACCTCGACTCATAGACATACTACCACCAACGATAGAGACAGTCGCCCTGTTCTCAAAGACGTATGAACAGCAGCCACGACGTCCACTGCGCGACGAGCCTCAAGTACAACTGCTGCTGCGTGACATTGTTACAGAAAAGAACAAGCATATTCCAAATCTTTCAAAGCTTGTACTCTACAACACTCCAGACCCCGAATATCTCTCGGAACTTTGGAACGTTGGCATAGAAGTGGAAAGAATGGACTCTTCTGGTCTTCCGGCACATGCTAGGTTTTGGCAAGATGACCCACCTATTGGCGATGTACCATGTATCTGATGATAATCCCAATTCAATGAGATGTCAACCATTTTTAATATCCCGTTAAATATATGGGAGGTCAAGAAAGATCTGATCCATGAATGTCAGGCGTGATCGCAACGTACGACCGAGCATTACCAAAGAAAGAAGCATCCGAACGATCGCCATCTCTCAGCTTTTGGACATGCCGTCTAAACGAACACACACACACACACATATATATATATATATATATATATATATATATATATATATATATATATATAAT
>RZIQ01000010.1:67246-265378 GCA_003992365.1 Aureobasidium sp. P6
TGAGATGTGCAAGTTTCCATACTGTTCGAGAAGATCATATCACTTCTGGTAGCGTGGAAAAGGGTTGGGTTACGGGGAGGGGCCATCAAATTGTCAAAAGCCAAAATGAAACGCCGGATGGTATGCAGAAAAGATCAAAAGGGGGGGAAAAAAGGGACGGAAAGAAAGAAAAGCCAAAAAACAAAAAGAGCAAGTCTAGTTTCTATCCAGCCTGCGTCTCAAATTTCTCGTGCGCTTCATCAGCTTCTTGTACTTGTGCTTCTTCATCTTCAGCTTGCGCTGTCTCTTGACCGAGATGGCGTGCATCTCTCCCTTGGCGTTCTCTCCTTCCAAGATGGTGATGTCGCTCTTTTGTTGTTCGAGTTCCTTCTCCATAAAGTCCAACTGACGGTTTCGCAGGCGATCCTTGAAAGGGGTGTTTGACATGGACGAGGGGGCGTCCTGGATGGCAGCAGGTTGCGGAGGGGTAGCCGAGGCAGTGTAAAAGGTAACGCCGTCGGAACGCTTGTTCTCAGTAACGGTGATGGTGGTCTTGAAGTGTTTTTGGCTGACGGTTGGAGCGGGAGCGGCGCGTACTTTGCGCTGTTGTTGCTCGACGTTGACGGGAGTGGGCGGCGGCGGGGCGGTGAAAGGCTTCAACTGTGCGACTAGTTCCTCTAGCGATCTTGTACGAGGAACTCCATCCAAGTGCTGGACATCCGAGTCGGATGAGGATTCTTGAATGATCTCCCAGCGCAAGTTCGAGTCCTTCTGTTGGCTCTCGAGGCCGTTGATAGCATTTGAGAGGGTGAAGATGACGTCGTGGTTAGTCTTTTGCTGTTTCGACTTGGGCTCAAAGAGAGTGTTGAATGCTGTCATGTCGGCGGCTGGTGGGATGGCAGTGCCCAGACTGAGAGGGCGGTGGAGGCTGAAGAAGGATGACAAGGTGATGTCTAGATGAATGGTCAGCACTGTTGCTGGGAACTATTGCCGTGTTCTGATTCAGGGTACCTTGAGGATGGATGTGGTCGGTCGAGGGCACGCTGGGCAGGTTGCCAAAAGCTTGGTCGTGGGCGGTTTTGACATGGCGGTTGATCGAGTTTGCCCTGTCTTTTGAGGCGGCACGCGACTTTTGTGGACGGGTGGTGGGGAGGTCAGGCTTCTGGGCGGCAGCGGACTGGCGCGAGCGATTCGAGTCACCGCTGGGCGGGCATGAAGCCTTGCTGGACGACAGGCGGCGCTGGCGCGAAAGCAGAGTCGGGCAGACGGCCGACGATGAGCGGTTGGCGACAGCCGAAGTCGAGATGGCGGCAGACTGGGAGCCGACACGGGCGGCGCGACCCAGTTGCGACGAGAACATGGTTGGGCTTGTGTATGGGAAGAGCGGTATAGCAGCTTCAAAGGCGTTTGCGATAAGTAAAGACCTTCGAAAGCGGCGTGTCAGAGGTGCAAACAAAGCAAACTCTGCTGCTCTCCAGAACCTCCGCCTTGTCCGCCGCCGTGCTCGGCTTCCTGCCTACTGCCCACTGTACACTCTTGTCGGCATCATGCAAACAACCATGGGTGTGCCACTTGAAGATGTGTTTCTGTCATCATGTGCCGTGCATCTATGTCTATGGTCTACTTGGCAAATATCCAGCCATTCTGCAAACAGCGACTACCAAACAATAAAATCCTCACAGCTTCGCAATCTGTGCAGTGCCCGGCATCTGTATTCCCTTTCCACTTAGCCCTGTTTTGACCCTAACAGGCACTGGGCTTGACGTCCACACATCTGGATGATTCTTCCTGGCATCCTCGACCACAGCAACATAGGCATCTCTAAGTCTCTCGACATCTGCATAGTCCACCTCTCGACCTGCTCTGGCGTCCCAGTACAGTTCCTCTGTCTCGAAAACCACTCTTCTCAGCGCATCTCGCTCCATTCGAAGTCGGTTCGGTAAGCCTTGGCCCCTCATCAGTGCTAGCATTCCTGCAACGACGGTGCCGATTGCACCCAATGCTGCCACAGCGACATGGTGCCGATCAAGGTTTGGCAGTGAGCCCAGGACGACAAACACGGCCGAGATGCAGAGTTGAATAATCATGAGAAGCACCACTGCGATGTCGTATACGCGATAGTGCCGCGCTGCACGCTTTTCGCTCTTCAAGAGTTGACCATAGAATCCATGGGCTGACTCGAGATGGCGGGGCGTTGTATTGTTTGCTGTTGGAGGTGCCATGCCGAGGAGAGTATAGACATCTTGTCGGGAAAGTGGTTCGTCGTCGGCATCTGGGCCGCTGTTATTTTGTGTTGGCTGAGGCGGAATAGGCACACTGTTTGGCATCGAGGCATTCAAAAGACGTCGAGATGCTGTCGGGTGCTTTGGCAGCAAAGCATCAGTTTCTGTCACTGCGTCCTCGTCCATGATATTTTGACTTCGACTTTTGGCCGTGTGTGACGATTGTTGGAAAGGTACAAAAGAAACAGAGGGATCGTACCAATATAAGAGATGAAAAGGTCTGCCTTAGACCTGCAGAGTCATTTGGTCTGAACGTTGGAAGATAGGGGTCTGCCTGGTCGGAGTCATTGCCTCGTGATAGACGCACACTGCCTCTCCAGGAGCGCAGGCTTGTCTGCAATTCAGTGGGCAACTCGTGCATTCTTGGTGTTTTTTCTTACAGGTCAGCTGGAAAAGCATCTCTGGTCTTCGTGCTAGGCAGCTGCACCTCGCGACTTTTGACTCATCACCGACACAAACTGTGTCGGATGATCGCACGAGTCTTGGAAGAAGAAAAGCCTGTCCGCATACCACAGGCAGCGAAACATCGAAGCTTTAATAAGAAGCCAAAAGGCCGAGAATTATTACGCTTACCTCTTGCGAATACCATTCTGAGGATGGCGTTCATCCTTTTCATTGTTTTGTCATTTCGGCCAAACCGGTCAGGTGCCGTGACAAAGATGTGGACTGTGATTGGGTCATGTGTGCAGCTTCGGTGGACGCCTTGTATGCAGCGTGTGATCATCATGCTTGCCTACTGATGGCATCTCAAAGCAGGACGATATGAACACACTGCCACCTCTCATATAGTTTGCCATGTTGTATCCTGATCAGTTGAACTGTCGGGCTGCACAGCGCTGTAACGAGAGCGTCCGGTTGAACAAGAGCACCAGGGACCATTTCAGTCTCTCGCAATGCCGTCAGAAGCAATCTTCTGTCAATCTTGAAAATGTATCTACGAAGACTCAATGCTGTTTTTTTTTTCGTACGACGGGCCATCGAGTGGACACCATCATCCGTGCAATCAACGATGGGATCCAAGATATCGCACGCCATTTGTACCTGTCTTTCAAACCGTTCCAAACACACATAGGTCGTGTTGATAACATCATATTCGAAGCAGAACAAGCCCAAAGTCGTAGCGCATCAGGCACATGCGCCTCTTACGCCTGCTCTTTGTAAACATCGTCGGCCGACATCGATATCTTCCAACCTCCCAACAAGATGAAAGACAAACCAGCACCTACAGGTAAATGCCTAGAGCGGCCACAATCATAAGTGGTGTAAAAGCAGAAGGATCACACCACCGTGGACATAGATTGGTAGGTTTAGCGATGCCTCCCAATCAAGCGTAAGGCTCGCGATGATGCGTGAGATGTTTGCGGATCGTTTATATAGTCGGCGACCTTCGCAAGTTGACCCAACACTCTTCACGCAAGTAAAAGGAAGGTGCGCATCTTCAGAGGCCTAGGAAAGATGCATGGTGTACTCGATGAAGTGTCTGAGATGGGAATGCGTGATTGAACTGCTCGTAGGCTCTGTAGTTTGACAGCAGTTGACATGATATAGGCTGTTCAGTCTATCAATGCTCTCCACCGACCGCTATGCGCGCTTCCTTTTCGATTCAAATCGGTCGGGACCTTGATGGCAGAACCAAGCCACCACGGCATCGTTCCCATCCGCATGGCAACAAAACAGCAAAAACGAAGCAGGCGAGAAACTTCGGAAAACCCCTGGCGCCTTTTGGATCTTAGCCCCAACCCCGATGGTCTTGAAAACCATCACAACTGAGACGGACGAGGATCGAACAAGTGTCCGATATTGACGAGGTACCGCAAGGAATGAATGCCAAGGTTTTATCGCAGGTTTTCCACTGGGCCAAATGACCTTTAGGTTACGCTGCTGATGGATGGGCGAACCTGACTGCTTATAACGGATAAGTGGAAGTGAAGGGGGAGTATCGCTGGAGTGAGAGTTGTTCATGTTGGGCTGCGTGAAGTGAGCAACCGCCTGCTCGCAGGGAATACACGATCCTTCCCACCTTTCTTGCCTGAGTAATATCTGGATTCTTGTGATGGTACCACTGCTCCTTGATGGTTCTCGGACATCTGTTCCAAGAGTTTTGATCCCCTTCGGATGTGCAGAGAGTCAAGGATGCCAGTTGGACTTTCTTATGGACATTTTCGCACTAGCTCGCAAGTCGCACGGTCAAGTGATGGAAGAAGGCATGAGATCAGCATCCTACCTGCTATCATCTCTTTTCAGTACTCATCTAGCCGTTACATAGCATTCTCTAGCTTGCTGCTACACTTTCCATCGAGCCATCAAGAGCGACGCTGGCGTTTGAAAGGCCTCGCTTGCACTTCAGGCTCTCCAATTGCAGACCACCTTGTGTCGACTTGATCATCATTCGGATTCGATGGAGGATTGCCCGTGATGAACTGCACAACATCCAGATACAATGGCTCCTCATCTTCTTGCCCTTCATCAGCATGCAAAGACTCCACCTGCGAAACCTGCGACAACTCTTCCCTCAGCTGTCGCGACGGTGAATCCAACTCTGCATCCGACTCGACCTCTGACTGAGACGTGGTATCGAGCACCACCCAATCGAACATGTCCGTCTCCGAAACCGGCGACAGCGGCCGCATCTCCAACTCCCTAGCCGTAGCCGCCACACTATCGTTGTAGAACTTGACTTTGTACTCTGGCACCGCAGACCCTTCACGGTGGAATGCAGGCGATGGTTGCTCGTACTCGGAATCCTCGGAATCCGAATCTTCCAGCGTTATGCCGGATTCGATGAATTGGTCTAGGGTATCTGCTAGTAGAGGGAAGTTTACGGGGTTGAGTGTTCTGGGTTGTTTGACGGGAAAGATGTGGGTTTTTGGGCGCAGTCTGGAGCGGTAGTCTGAATGTGGTTGCAGAGGCCGAGGGGAGCGGGGCAGGAGCATGTCTTCGTCTGTTAGAGAGGTGGACGTGCGGATTGGTTGGTGCCTGTAAGACATTCCGAGTTGAGGTTTGGTCATTTTTTCCCCTCTCTCTTATTGTTTGGCGTTATAGTAAAGGGGATTGGCGTGGCATTATGTTACAAGCGGTTATCCAAGATCCAAGATTTGCAGCAGAGACGATGTTGTTTGTTTTTGCACAGCCCAAATATACCCAATGCTGATGTTGCCGGGTGATGTTAAAGCTCGGCGACGAGAAGGATGCTATGGAAACAAAACATGATTGAACATGTGGACGTGTTGATGTTTGATGTCTGGCGATCACAGCCACATGCGCCACACTTGATACTACGCGAAACACATAGCGCCACAATATGGATCCAGACGCCCTCAAAGAAGTTGCAGCTACTATTGCTCAGAAAGTGGCAAACAAAGAACAGATGCTCGTCCCTCTGGACTGCATCTACTGGAGCGATGGCGACGAGAAGAAAGTCCCCTCAAGCTCTATGCTGGTCAAGCAAGACCCAACGGACTACCTGGAAATCCTAAGCAAGACGTACTGTACGTTTACCCAATCTCAATCGTCACTATATATCAAGACTAAACACTTTCCAGCCCAGGAGTACGATGTCGACTTGGTGTTCACGAGCCTCCCTCTCAACTACACAGTCTGGAAAATGAAGCGTGGGGATGTTTTTCTGTACGGTCACCCTCGTGGCAGATTTCCGTCGGCCAAAAAGTTCAGCGCTCATGTGTGGAGTCTGTTGAACAACAAGCTTGACGAATGCGAATGCGATGTCTGCTGCTCAGGCGGCGGAGAAGGCAGGAGCCCAAAGTCGTGAGGTCGACGGCACAACTCGCCGCTTCGAATGATTCCTGGCCTGCAACGTTGATTGGACTGTACCTTGACACTACTCAGTATGGCGAACAGGGGCAGATATGGATTGAGAGAGCAGAGTGACAGGGTGTGAGGGTGAATTCAAGACAGACGCTTCGCATGGTGGAGCACGCAACGATTCAACATGACGAGGGACGAGGAAGGGACACATGGGAGATCAAGCGAAGATATACCGAGCGCGTGGACCGTGCGCTGGAGGGCTCACCGCCTTCGCGTCTAGATAGCTTTAATCCCAAGTCGACAACATTTCCAACCTGATCATCTGCGCTGTCCCACGCGGAGACGGTACGTGCAGCCGACATGGGACGCAAGCCCAACGCCCTGATCCTCGAGTTTTTCGAGAGAGGAGCCAAATTGGCCGACCAGAGCAACAGATACCAACACAGCTGCAAAAGATGCGGCGAGGTGGTGAGTGACCATCAGTCTGCCGTTCTTGTGCGCTCCTGTTGACAGAGACAGTTTCCAAAGGGAAGGCCAGACAGTCTGACTCGCCATCTCTTTGAAAAGTGCCCAAACATCACCGATGAGGACCGCTCACGCGCCTTGTGGCAGCCCGCCGACAACTATGCCGCCTCGAACCCCTCGACTCCTGCCTCGGACACGCCTCTCCCTCTGATCCCACGGCGCGAGCCTTCTGGTCTGGACGCGCTTGCCGAAGTGTCACGCCAACTGCAGGCGAATGGTCAGCATGAGGAGGCGCTGGTGGCCCAACTGCGCCAGCACATGGACCAAGAGACCAAGGACAATGGCCCCTTGATGCACACGGCAAGCCAGGCTGCCCATCTGGCCCACCAACTTCACCCGGACAGGCCCAGGAAGCGCAGAGCCGAGTCTGATGCTGCTGCCGCCCCACCACGCTCTCGGCCACACACGCACGCGCACGCACTCGCCCATCCACAACTTGACCCTCAACTCCAACAGCCAGACGACTATTCTTCCTTTGTCAACAACCTGGACGATGCCTCTGTCCATCAATCTTCTCCCCAGTCCCAGCAGGGCCAAGAACATCATCACGCCGACCAACGTCAGCACCCACTGCAGCCGCAACAGCCACACCAAGGACAACAACCTCTGCCAGCACAGCAACACGCATCGCAGCAACCACCTCAGCCTCCTGTCCTCTCCCAGGCTCAGCACTCAACTCCACAATCAGCTGCGCAGACCCAAGGTCAACAGACTCAAGATGCTGGCTCACAGAACTATCCCGAACAACAAGCATTCACCGTCAACCACGGCGGCTTTGGCCTGTTACAACGTGCAAACAAGAACAAGGTGCGCGGCAGGTTCACCGAAGAGAGGCGCAAGGAGGTGCAGACAGTGCGCAAGAAGGGCGCCTGTCTGCGCTGCCGCATGTTGAAAAAGTCATGCTCCGAAGGCACTCCTTGCGACACGTGCCAGAACATCGAGAGTGCGAGATTGTGGAAGAACGCTTGCATTCGCTCACGCATCGCCGAAGAATTTACCCTCTACTCATCTTCGCTCTTCCACGCCAAGGATCACCACACCATCATCAGTGCCCTTCAAGGTGTCGAGCCCATGCAATTGCCCGGTAGAATCGAGGTCACCTTGTTCCCTGACACCAACATCTATGCCACCTTCCCTGCCCTTATGACGCCGCCCACTGCGCCGTCTCTTATCTTCATGCTCAACTACAGACGCGACCCAGACACACTGGCCGCCACTCTGGAACGCTATCTCCACATGGTCATCATGCAATGCATCTCTCGCGAACCTTCGACTTTCATGCGCTCCACCCTTGAAGTCGCTACCGAGCTCAGTGTCGATCACAACGATGTCCTGCTCGGCAAACTGATCAATCTTTGGGCTGCCACCAACATCCTGATCTCGGCTGAGCCCATCTGGTCCATCTTCTACGAGCCCAACCACCCTCCAGTCATGGAAGCCGTTCATGGCGAGCAGACCGACGAGCGCGCCACCGCCGAACACGACGACCACAAGTCTGATCGTAAAACATTCTCTCAAGATTCTACCGATTATGCCGTCATCTACGCACAGTTGCAGCATGCCGCCGAGAGATACTGCCAGAAGCAAGCCAAATTCGTCATGAACGAGCTTGAACGTCGTCTTCTGCAACGCCAGCAGTCTTCGTCATTCCTCACCTTCCTAGCTGCCATCATATTGCTCAACTGTGTCGAGCGCATGACTGGTCTCTACCGCTCCTTTGATCCCACCGCCTCATCTTCCGACGACGATATTCATGCTCAACTCACTACTGCAAACGAGACCAACGGTGAAGCTCCTCACCACCCAGTCGCTTCTCCCGGCGAAGTCTCAGATCGCCCTGTAGACTGGCTCTTGGAAGAAGCACCCAACCACTTCTGGCCTCAAGGTGACTCCTTCAGCAACCTCGTCCACCTTCTCCTTCGCATGCGCGGTCTCCCTCCCGCCACCCTGGTCCGCCACACCGGCAATCTGGTCGTCATCCCCGGCTCGCACAACAAAGCCTACAGCTCTGAAACCCAAGGCCCGGCCGCCGAATCGCAGTTGCAGCTCGCGGCTGCTTGGATCGAACGCACCAACGTTTCCGCGTACGACTTGCTCAGGGCCAAGGATAGGCCTCTGGCTGAACTCGGACATGATCCTAGAGAGTGGGATTTGAGGTTCATTGCGCCGTTGCTGTTGCCGCAGACTCCTTGATCGAGAAAGCTTTGTCGCGTTTTTTTTTCTCATGCTTTCTCTGTGTGATCTTCCCCTTCTTTTAAAACCCCTCCTCTTCTTTGCTTTGTTTTTCTTTCGTCTCCGTTTTCTTTTCTTCGTGTCGATAGTTTTACTTTTTTTTTCAAATCCTTCTTCTATACCCTCGAAGGCGTTTCTCAATGGTGGCTTTGTTTTTTTTTTTTGTTTTTTCTCACTTTTGCTTCTGCTTTGTTTTTTTTGCTTCCAGTTTACACGGGTATTAGCGTCGGCGCTGGGGTGGCTCTTTGGAACTCCAATCAAAAAAAAAACCATGGCATCATCATCATACAAAATATGCTGGTCTGTGAAGTTTTTTTTTTTCTTTTTTTTTCACATGGTCTTTTTTTTTCCCTTCTGGTTCTGCTTTCTTGTTTTCCCCCCTTTTCCCTGTTTTGTTTTTTTTTAAACTGGATTAGCTCGTCGCTAGAGCGCTCGACAATGGTGATCTCGAGAATGGGAGGAGTTTTGTTTTTCTATTTTTTTTTTTTGCTTGCAACTGATTAGCTAGACACAAGACAGACAGTGTGGCTGTTTGACTGGCTCAAGAAAAAGCAGATACCAATGATCGAAAAAAATCAACTTTCGACAAATCTGATTTCTCCTTGTTTCTTGCTTCGGTGTCATCTCTCAGGAACGAGACGTGTCTCGTGTCTCGTGTCTCGCGAGAGATGCCTTGCCTTTTTCTAACCCTAAAATTGGCTGCCTTTTCCTGCCTGCTGATGTCGTCCCCTTTTGTCTTTTTTCCCCTAGAAATTATCATTCAAGCGTGGTTTCTCGTGAATTAGATTGCATTGGAACGTGATCGCTTAGCTGACATGTTAAATCGTTCGTTCTGGTCATACAGACAATTGTTGAAAATCACACGCTCTTGCATCCTCCCTTGCACAACACCACCATCCCATCGATCAACAGTCTAAGCAGGTGAAACGCCGCCCTTCCAGTACTTGCTAGGCACAAATGGCATCTTGGTAACCGTGGCCTTTCTCGTCTTGCCTCTAACCACAACTCCCAATTCAGTACCAGACTTATGCTGACCGTCCTTGACGTACCCCATGGCAATATTCTTCTTGAGCGTGGGCGAAGGACATCCACTTGTCACGGCACCAATGACTTGACCATCTGCATCCACAATCTGTGCGCCTTCACGCGCAGGAGCGCCTTCAACCAGCAATCCTACACGACGACGCGAAACGCCTTTTCCTCCTTTGCTGACAGGGATCAGTTGAGGCAAGATGATCTCTGCGCCGTTGAACTCGTTGCGAGGAGCGCTACGGCGCGATTTCGCTACTATCCAGCCTAGTGCGCCTTCGACTGGTGTTGTGTTGTCGTCGAGATCGTGGCCGTAGAGACACATGCCTGCTTCTAATCTGAGCGAGTCTCTAGCACCTAGGCCTGCAAGACGTAGCTTTTCGGGTCCACCGGCGGCGAGAAGGAGTTTGGTTACTGCGACAGTGTCTTCGGGAGCGATTGAAATCTCAAAGCCGTCTTCGCCCGTGTAGCCGCCGCGAGAAGCCAGCACAGGCTTTGAAGCTTCGCCGGATGCAAACCTGAGAGTGAGGAACTTGGAGGTGCCGAAATGGATGGATTTGAGGTCGATGTTGTCGGAGTTTGGAGAGAGTACGGATTGCAGGATTTCAGCTGCGAGGGGACCTTGCAGAGCGACGAGACCTTGGTTCTTGAGTTCGACCTTGTCGACGCGGGGTTGGTTTGCGTTGTTCCAGGCATCCAAGTTTGCTGTCAAGAAGGCTGCGTCCTTTTCTCTACAGCCGGCGTTGGTGACGACGTAGAATTTATCGTCTCCAAGACGGGTGATTATGGTGTCGTCTACGATACCACCGGTCTGTGGGTGTAGCAAAGCCGACAGAGTAGATTGATGAGGTGGCAGTGCTTGCAGGTCTGCAGGAGTAATCTTTTCCAGAAAAGCGGTTGCTCCAGGGCCGATGAAATGATACTGAACCCTGATGGTAGGATGTGGTGTTGGTCGATGATGCAGACGAAGAAGGATATAGGCTTATCAGGAGTGAAGATACAAGACTTACATGTGACTGACATCAAAGAGACTAGCCTTCTCTCTAGTCCACTTGTGAGATTCACCAACACCCAGATCGCTGTACTGCACGGGCATCATGAATCCTCCAAAGGGAACCATCTTGGCTCCGTGGGCAAGATGCAGGTCATAGAGTCCGGTCTTAGAGTTGCCTTGATCGGTGGTTGAAGCATAGCATCTTACTGCCGCCGGAACAGTACGCTGCAGCCTACTGGGCAATTGAGATAGTCTCGTGCTTGATGTGTATGGAAGTGAGCCATTGTATGCGCGACGAAGGACATTAGATCCAGAAGACCTAAGCAAAGGAGCCGCAGCTCTGATTGAAGATCGAAGGGCGGACATCGCTCAAGTATAGTGATTTGGGGGAAATCTTCAAAAGAGGATGCAAGCAACAATTGTGATCCAAGATCAAAAGATATTCTTTCGGCAACTACAGAAAAGAAGCGGATTGCGTCGGACAGACTTTGACAAGTAATCGATAAGAACTTGAGGCTCATCCATCTCGGAAGGAAGCACCACATGAGTTCGTGTCATCCGCGCCCGCATAGGAAGGAGCTTCCCCCCACCAAAAACCTGCCGACCATAACCCCGAGGGGCAGGTTAGTGCCTTTCTCGGACCGACCCGGGGTGTTTTGCCCAACGAGCACTTGAGGCGGCTCTTGCTCTCTTTGCTGTGGCTTGGCCGTGTTGACGTGCTGGCGGTGTCGGGTGGGTGGGGGTTCCTGAGTGAGAGCCTTGCCCTTACGCAATCGAGCAATTCTGCCCCTCCCCGAATCTTTGCATACAGCATTCTTTTTTTTCCTTTTACTTCTTCATATTCCTCAATATCAATTCTCAAATCACGAAAATGTCTACGTAAGTTGAAACTCCCCCACAACCCACTCACACGCAATTGGAGTCGTCCAGTCTAACATGGATTGACCCCCCAGCAACATCACCTGGCACGCTGGTCTCACCCGCAAGGAGCGCAGCGAGCTCCGCAAGCAACAGGGTGCCACCATTTGGTTCACCGGTCTCTCGGCCTCTGGCAAGTCCACCATTGCCACAGCTCTCGAGCAGCATCTTCTCCAGCAAGGTCTCGCCGCCTATCGTCTGGATGGCGACAATGTCCGTTTCGGCCTCAACAAGGACCTTGGCTTTGACGAGAAGAGCCGTAACGAAAACATCCGTCGTATTGCAGAGGTGACAATTCCCCTGTTCCCAAACCACTCGCAGTCACAAAGACCAAGAAAAGGACTGATTTCCGAGTGACAACAGGTCGCCAAGCTCTTCGCCGACTCTTCCTGCCTGGCCTTGACGTCCTTCATCTCGCCCTACAAGGCCGACCGCCAGACCGCACGTGCCCTCCACGAGCAAGCCAACAACACCGACACCCCTTTGCCCTTCATCGAAGTCTACGTCGACATTTCTGTCGAAGAGGCCGAGAAGCGCGACCCCAAGGGCCTCTATAAGAAGGCCCGCGCCGGTGAGATCAAGGACTTTACCGGCATCAGTGCTCCCTACGAGGCACCCGAGAAGCCAGAGATCCACATTGACTCGGTAAACACCAGCGTCGAGGAGGCTGTTGTCATTATCACAAAGTACCTCGAGGACAAGGGTCTCCTGAAGCAGGGTTAGATATTGTTCTCTTGAGATACCCTTTCTCTTTTCGGTTTTTCCGAGATCAATTGTATATAACGTCTGATGTCACGAGGACTTTTACGGTCAAAAAGAAAGGTATATGAACCCAAAAATGCATGTCTTGTTTATATGGACAACCTGCGAGATTTTGGCTGGGTATAGAGTGTCTATAGACAAGGGAAACAGAGATTACAACAAGACAAGGAAAAACGCTGGCCAAATGAGACATTGAGGCAGGAGGAGAAACAAGTTCGATATGCTTATGCTCATGCAATCTCAAACTGGTAGAAGACATATGCGTTGTAATCCTCACCGCCATGACCGGTTGCTTGCAGCTCGTTGGCTGTTTGGGCATCGTCTTTGGTCACTCTACCCTTCTTGTCGCGGCCGAAAGCGTTGCCGCCGAGGTGTGAGTAAGCGCCGTCGAGATTCTTCTTTGCCTTTTCGGCGAGCTTCTTGTCTGTCTAGAGTTCAGATTAGCATGGATGGTCTATAATTTGAAGCGAGATGGAAAGTTCTTACCTTGACGAGACCACAGACAAAGCTCAACGGAAGACCATAACGCAAGACCGTCTCGACAAAGACACGCAGAGCAAGAACGTGGATCCAAGCCATAACAGCATCACTGTATCCAGTCCGGCCGAGACGCAGAGCCTCGCCCCAAACACGGCGCTCGTCCTTCTCCAACTTTTGCTGCTCGCGCTCTTCGGCCTCACGCCCACCCTCGGTGAACTTCCACTCACGCGGCGTCCAGCGTTTCTCGCGGATCTTGTGGACGAACTCTGCGCTGTGCTTTTTGAAGACGGTGACGGCGAACAGGCTGAACTCGTCATCTTTGGCCAGTTCCTGCGAGGAGCGTGGGACCACCATCGGGCACAGCGATTCGTAGCTTTGGAGGTAGTCTTTGACTTGGTTCTTGGGCACGGCGATCAGGTGCTGTTGAAGGTATTCCGAGGCGTCTGGGGCGAGCAGCGTGTTGGGGTTGACGATGGAGGTGAGCGACTTTTGCGACAGGTTGCCCGTGCGCGAGCGCAGGGCGGATGCCAACGACGTCTTTGTCGAGTTGTACTGGTTGAACTTAGTCTTGACGTCGTTGTCTATGCTGGCAATGTCCTACAGTGTGCTCGGATTAGTACGTGCTGTGGGTCTTGACAAGGCCTTTGATGCACCAACCTTCTGGAGCATGTCGACCAGCTCAGAGATGGGCTTCTCTGCGCGGTATTTGACCTTGTTCCATTGGAAAGCCTGCAGGTAGTGGTCGACGGGCTTGTCGTTGACGTTCTTCTGGTCGGCGATCTTGTCCTCGTCGCCCTCGAGAATGTTCTTCAGCGAGTCGGCCACCTTTTCCACAACGCCCTTGCACGACTGCTCCAGCTTTTGCAGGTCGTCTGCTTGTTGCACCAGGGCGTCCAGAGTGCCAATCTTGAAGGACGGGATGCTGAACGGATACGTCGTGCCGTTGTCGGTCGTCACGACAGATCGGAGTGCCGTCAGGGCTTCGTCGCTGTCGTTGGAGGGCGAGACGGACGTCGGCAGCGACACGAGAAAGAAGGTCGATTTCGACATGTTGTCGTTGTCTTTGGTTCCGGGCGAGCTCGCTGTCTCGTCCTTGTCTTGTCGTTGCTGGCCAGTGATGTAGCCCTCCGACGCCGACCTCCGCCAATCTCACCCCTCGGCCCACTCGGCCCAGCCCTAGCCCACTTCGTCATCGCCGTCTGTTCAAAGTGTTTGGATGCTGATACACGTTCCACAAGGCATGCAATCACGGCTGCGACCATCTTCACATTCATCAGAGACGCCATAAACTCCTGCGCTATGCCCAATTTCCAGTCCATCTTTACTCTTATGTCCTTCCACCTTCATAATGCCAAAGTAAACCACCCTTAGAACATGTCCATCTCATCCCCTGCCGTCAACGCGAACCTGCCCTGCTGCATCTCACTTCTACGATCCAGCTCGGCCTGGTACTCCTTACGCACATCCTCCAACGTGACGATTCTGCGCTTCTTGCCATTTTGAACCTTGCCGCGCTGGTACTCTTCTTCGACCCTCTCTGCAAGAATCCATCCTTCATCCTTGCCACAGCATGCGAGCGTGTTGATGAGAACCAAATATGCCTCCACCAATGTTTCATCATCTGGCTCAAACACCTTGGCTGTACTATGTCTGAGGCGCTGCAGACGCTCGAAAAGAATCTCGGCTGCTCCACGGAAATCGTTGTTGTGAATGCGCCATGTGTACATGACCTGATGATACTGGGGCTGTCCAGGCGTAGGTGTTGGCGAAAACGTGAGATGCTTGCGTGCTAATGACAGGAGAATATCGTCCACCTCAGGGAGCAAATACTCCGGAAAAGGCAACGAAAGCAACATGTCCATTCTGTTGGTTGCAATGAGCGACTGCAGAAGGGCTTGGAGCGAAGTCTTGCGCAGCACAGGGTTGCCAAATACAAGCAAAGCATCAAAGGCAGGCTTGTACCGGCAGATCTGTAGCGAGGCATTGAAAACACGCATCAGAATATCTTCCTTCAGTTCACGCACACGCAACAGCTTGATCTCCTCCATCGCCATGTTGACCTTGGTGGCTGCCGGACTTCCATGCATACTCTGCTTACGTGTGTCCAAATCGATCAGCGAATTGTCGTCAAAGTTCTCAAAGTTGACGGCAAACTCTTGGGCTGCAAGCGAGGCGAAGTCGGCTGTGTATGCATGTAGGCGGCTGCGCTCGAATAAGTAAGATACATGCAGATAATAACGAGGCAGTCCATCGCCGAAGAAGTTGCGCGCTTGCAGATCGATCAAAGTCGATGTGTCCAGTGAATCTATGTTGACACCTTTCTCGGATAATGAATCGGCCGCCTGCCTGAAGTAGTCGGCCGCCAAAGCATAATCTCCAATTGCGAGGTTCAACCTTCCTCGGAGATATGAAGCCCATGAACCATCAGGTACGAATTTCAGGAAGTCCATGGCTAGGTCATAGTCCTGATGCTTGATGAGATTGCCTAGAACGTGCGTGACAACACCAGTGTAAGCATTCGAGATGTTAGCTCCGTATGTCCACGCCCGACACCAATAGGTGATCAGAGAAGGCAAAGTTGCGGATGCTGGGAATCTCAAGCTGTGCCAGTCACCAATGAAGATGCTCTCCAGCACCGTCAACGTGGGATGATATTGAGACTTGTTCGACTTGGAGACGGGACTATCAGCAGTGTCCTTGGCTTTCTTTGTCGGTTCTTCTCGAACATTCCCAGCGAGCCAAAGCAGAACGTTGTGCTCCTTCAGCTTCACAACCAGCTGTTCGTACAATTCTGATGGTCGAAATTCGGGTGACAATTCATCAGCTTCCAGATCACCGGTCATGAACACGACCAAAACAAGGAGATCAAGAAGGACATCTCGTGTCATGGTAAGCGTGTCCTGAGCACCGCGGATGGTAGCCTTGTCTCCGTACCGAGTAAGCGCTTGGTCTCCATCGGCCCCATGTTCAGGCTGGGCAAGACGTTCAATGGCTGCGTAGAAAAGCTCGTTGTCGAGATCACCGAGGCCTCCCAGATCCTGCATAGAGTCCGTCAGGAGGTTGAAGTCTTCATCCGTGACTTCGGTGTGGAGGGCAGATATGTCATAGAGCTGTCGCAGATCTTCAAGGTGCTTGTCCTGGGTTCCGTTTGGCATCACGTCGTTCAAGCCAATCTTGAGAGCATTCGCAGCACTTGCCGTCTCGAAGAGTGTCTGGAAATCGGCTGACAAGTTTCTTCTGAAAGTCCTGGCCCCTGCGAGAAGGCGACCGACATGCACACTGGTTTCATCGGTCAGATGGTCGGCAAGAGGCATTGAATTAACAATGAAGGAGTCTTCTTGAGTCAGAAACACATCTTGGTTGAGATTCATGATCTCAACCTCACTGCATTGCCTGACAGGGCCAACCTGATCGGCCCTAACAGACCATGCGAGATCAGTCTCCATATCGAAAGCCAATGACAGCGAATCGCCGCGTCTGGTATGGAGGTGTCGTACAAGACCGAAAAAGACGTGCCATTGCGCGGCAATCTCGGATTGGTACTTATCAAAGTCCAGATGGCCTTCGGCAGTCTGGTCAACGTTGATTTTGGCAGAAATAGCGTCGCATATTCTTCCTTTGAGCGGGCTGTCTTTGATCGCGCGAGGTGATTCAGCAGAGAGTTTGAGGCCCTTCTTGTAGATATGCAGGGCACTTTCCAACATGGGTACACTGAACCTGCCGGGATAAAAGAAAAAGTCGAGCCAGCGATCACTAATGCTAGAGCAGTCTTCAACATCGAGCTGAAGATCCGCGTCTCCTGGGAACGAAGGATCATCCATTAGTGACTCAATCGTGAGAGATCCATCGTCAACGATAGCCCAGTTATTACGCCATGCATCATCGATGTCCTCCAGATCAGCGAGGAGGTCAAAGGTAAGTGCGAAGATCTTGCAGACGGCGCCAGATCTGACCCTGATCCATAATTGGGTGTTGCGCCAGCCTTTTGACGGACGGACATGATACTCTACAAGTTGCCAGGCATTTGTGTTCATTAGTTCGTCAAGAGGCGGGATCAATTTGGCATCAGGTTGAACATCACGAATCCCCAGCTCGACATCGTCAGGGTCCATGACTGCCCAGAACTTGAATTGATGGTCTTTGGGAGAGTTTGTGACAGCGTAGTACATGTCGCCATCAGGACTACCATCGACCTGGAGAAGTTTGAGAAGAGTGCCTGGTGCAGGATTCATGAGGTACTGGGATGAAGCAGACTGCAGCTCTTTGTCGTTTTCATTGAGAAGATCGGTGTGGATGCCAGACTTTCCAGTCTGCATGTTCCAAGCTCTGAGGGTGTGGTCGAGGCAGACGGTGAAGACGTGGTTCGTATCGGGCGACAAGGCAATGGCAGCAGCGGTCGAAGGTTCGAGATCTAGTCCATTGAACTTGACGGTATTGTGACCTCTCATGGAGAAGAAAGTTTTGAAGGATGAACCCCAACCGGGCTCGCTGAACAAGGTCTCGTGCCATGTGCCTGGGGCATCCGTCATCTTCTTTGTGAGTCGCAACAAGCCGCCGTCGCTAAGGGACACGAGCAATTGCATCGAACTAAGAGCAACGAGCTTGTAGGGGGTGCGGAAACTGAACGAGGGCGACTGGTAGATTTTGTAACAGCTGGCAGGGTCGAAGTCGGTGGGCGAAGGGAGCGAGCCGCGCAGAAGAAGGTCCTTTCGCAGAGTGAAGTTGAACAGTTCATTGGATGTGGTCAGGACGTAGACTTCGAGAGCGTCGCGTTCGACGGCTTCGGCGAAAGCGACACCATTGGGTCTGATGGGGTTGCTGAAGCTCAAGGCGAATGTGATGACGCTTTCGTGGGTGTTTCTGCGGGCCTGGATGAGGTCGACACTCTGAATGTGCAGCAATCTTCCGTCTTCCAGCACGCGCCAGAGAAAGCATCGCGGGTTTCTGTTCTGGCGACGGAAGAAGATGGACGACTCGGTCGCGAGGTGGCGCTTTGCGTATGCTTCTTCGTCTGCGTCGGTCAGGGCATCTTCACCCGTCGAGCGTTTGCGCGAGAACAAGGACGATTGGCCTTCGGTCGGGATGTGTAGCGTGGAATTTGTGTAGGTCGGTTCGATGTTGAGACGGGCCTCGGTGTACAGACAGGGCGCCAGTGGAGCTGTCGCCGTCATTGCCATTGTGTCGACATGTAACCTTGCGATGCGATGGGCAAGTGGTCGAGAGGAACGGACGCGCCTGAAGGTGGCCTTGACGATGGGCGTGGGTCGGAGCTGTCTTTGAAAGACGCCAAACTTGGAGCTGCCCGCACTTTTTGCGGCTGCAATGATTGAAAACACAACTGCACTTTCACTCGTTCGATTGTCCACTCACAAAGCAATTCTGGATGATTATGAACATTGTATTTCACTGTACCGTCTTTCAAGCCATTCGCCATGACACCGAGCGATCTTGTCGACGATGCTGTCCGCCATGCTCGTCTCCTGCCAACGCCAAGCCAAAAAGTGCAGACCGGTCCAGCCTCCTGGTATCTTTAAAAACATAAAAGCAAGCTCAAAAGCAATATCCTCCCCTCTGGTCCCAATCGTCCTCCATCGTCTAGTTGTTTTCGAGCTCCTTCGGGCTGGGGTCGCCAATGCCATCCTCCTTGATGGCGAACATGGCATCACTTTCAGGCAAGCAAGGGCTGTCGTAGATCTTGCATATTCTAGTCTCTCCACGACCCTTTTTCAGACTGAGACGTGTCGTGCTGGCGTGCGCAATGATGTTGCCGCCGATGGGCTTCTTCGGATCCGGATTGAACATAGCGCTCGGTCCGCCGTCGACTTGTGCCACCACCTGGTTGGTGATGAGCACTGCGATACCAAACTCATCTGCCAAACGCTGCAGAGTACGCATGAACTTGGCCAGATGGGTCTGTCTTGACGACAGCTCACCACGTCCCGAGAAATCTGTGCGATACAGTGCCGTTGCCGAGTCGACGATCAAGAGTGAGAATCGTGTTTCCGTCATCATCTGTGCTGCCTGATTCAAGAGATCGAGCTGATGCTCAGAGTTGTATGCGCGCGCATACGCGACGTTGTCGAGGACTTCTTCTCCAGACAGACCATATCTTTGTGCAACTGCGAGCAGGCGAACCGGTCTGAAGGTTCCCTCGGTATCGATGTAGAGACATTTTCCCTCACCACCACCCATGTCGAAAGGCAACTGACAAGTCACGGCGAGGGTGTGGCAGAGCTGACTTTTTCCCGTCCTGAATTCGCCAAACACTTCTGTGATGGATCCTGTTTCAATGCCTCCTGCGAGTAATGTGTCGAGCTGCTTGGAACCAGTCGTGATAGAAATGAGTTCGCTGCGGCGTGCATGCATCTCGGTAGCGGTCGTGAAGCCCATGGGTACGAGTTTGGCAGCTGTCAACCATGTAAGTTTTGATGATAGCTTTCAGTGAGTGGCCGACATACCCTCTATCAGCACCTTGGAAGCCTTCTGCTCCGACACACCCTTGATGCGCTCGAGCACCATCTTGGGAGTATACGCCACTGACTCGACGGTGTGAAAACCACCTTCAACAAACAATGCAATGTCTCTCTTGGTCAACCCGGCCATTCCCTGCTCAAAACTTAGCTCATATGCGAATCGTATGCACATTCAACGACGGACCTCGAGAGCGGAAAGTGGCGTTGGTGCACCAGGGCCACCGGCGGCGCCATCTTCGTAGCCGGACTGCGATGCGAGCTCTTGTCCTTCTGCACTCATGGTGATCGTCTTCCGCTCTGCTTGTGTGTAACGAAAGTGGTGTGAAAGCGATTGACCAAACAGAGATTGTTGCAAGAAGGCGAATGATTTATCATAAAGTCATCCCTCGAGGCGGACGCGATCTAGCGCGGGCGGGTGCCTTCTTTCTGGGGAAGAATCGCCACCAAAGGCAGAACGACGTGTCTGCCTCGTGAAGAGTGCTCGCGCGGGATCACGTGACTGATAATAGGCATTCTCGAGACATATTATTAGACAATTGATCGCTTTACTCCGTCCACGCCCATCTGTTGCAGACCAGTCGAAGAAGAGAATCAGCGACTGTCAGCTTCAGAGATGAGGACCCTCCATAGATTTTTCCCCATAGGACCCTGTAAGATGCCGCTCGTCGTAAGTCAGCCTTACCATTGCAAGCAAGCCACTCCGAGAAAGGCCTACATCCTATCGGTTTCGAAACCTCTCAACAATTTCTTGTCATCTTGGGCATGTGAGCCTTTACTGATCACGAGTGCTTTTTGGTATCAGCACCATCGTATTCCACCTGCGTCTATCTAAAAAACTTGACTTCATCCACAGCATTGTCAACTGATGGGGAACAGGTGGGGACGCGCTTATTATGTTACGGCCCGAACTTACGCAAGTGCGAGGTTCCATCTTTAATCACCGCATGAACTTGGTTCATTGACAAAATGGTCTATTTCATCCATGCTCTCCTATCGAGTGTAGCTGCTGTGTCTCGATCTGCACTTCATTGACGATATGGTACTTGCCCAATCTTTGAACATTATCGAGCGAACAGACCATTGTTTTTTGCCTGATGAACGAGACCATTGGCAATAGCAGATGCATTGCTTTTTGGTCTGGACTGAGGCACAGTACATATCCCATCTGATTATTATCTTGATATAGGGAGAAGAACCTTATGTCATGCAATGCGCTCCGGTATGCTTCGACCCAGTTCGCCGAGGTACGTGCCGTCGCGCAATCCAAGCATGGCTGATATCTGCCGTGTACGACACAATTTGCCGTTAAAAACATGACCTCAGTCCGCGAGAGTTTGCTTCAGTCAACCTTGAATTGGTCGGTCATGGAGCATCCATGGCACTTCTGTAACAAGCAGAAAGCTCGCCTGGGATTGATGCCTCGAGTGCACCCAACTTCCAAGGCGCACTGAAACGCGATGGCGGGGAGCCACGAAACGTCGGCTTCAATTTTAAAGAACCCATGGGAGTGGTTCTGTATATTGGAAGACAGGGTCTTGTTTCCACGCCTGTCAGTCGACTTCATGTCTGGACGTGCATAGATGCTCGCACGAGTACGAGTGCATGCGACTCAACGGACTCCACACAGCTCCACCATCAGTCGACGTCAAAAACTGCTCGATTCGGATACTCGCCTGTCGCATCGAGTAAAACTTCATGCATGCCAGCACCAAAACTATTGGCGCAATTAAGGCTCGTTGGCGGCATATTGCTCAACAGCGACAGAATCCCTCAAGCTGAATCGGAAACGCGCAACCCATTATTCCCACCGTGGATCTGGGTCTGATGTTCATGTGGCTCCGGACGATTCCTTTCGAAAGACATCATGTCGACCACTTCATCTAGCCTGCACTCTTGTAGGCATTCCATTTTGACTTCGTTTTCCCTCTCTTAGCCTCGAAAATTCGTTCTCCGTTCATTATATGCCATAGACTAGCCACAACGTATAGTCTTCCCTTCTTCAGTTTCTTTTGTGCTTATTTTCGGTCAAGATATTTCTAATATGGAAGCCATATCAGAGTCTGCACACAGGGTGGCCGCACTTGGTCCCCGCTCAATTGTCCTGCTGGTTGTGGCCGTTGTGTTCATGACCATGACATGGATATCGTTTGCACTTCGAGTCTATGTGCGAGCAATCATGATTCGCTCATTCGGCAAAGACGATTGGACGATGCTCTTCACCCTCTGTCTGTTCTCGGCGTGTTGCGGGCTGCTCATAGCTATCGAACAGATTGAACAGAGCGGTCGGCCGCAGCGAGTACTCGAGGAGGGCCCTCTTGCTCAATTGGAACTACTTAACGAGATTATGAAGGTTTGTTGCATTAACCAAAGATTTGAACTTCACGGTGACTGACTTTTCTCAGTACATTATATCTCTGATGGGCCTCTACATTCTCACAACTGTCGCCTTGAAGATCAGTCTAGCAATCTTCTTCCTCCGGATAGTCGTACGACCTTGGCAGATCAGAGTAATCTACGCCGCTACTGGAATCTACACCATCTATGGCATTGCCTTTGCTTTCATCGCTGTCTTTCAGTGCGGCGTGCCAACACATTTCCTGATCAAAGAAGCCTCTGGAGTCTGTATCCCCGACAACATCTTGCAACCCCTGAACTACGTTCACGGCTCTTTAAATGCGGTCAGCGATTGGACCTTCGCATGCCTGCCCGTATTCGTACTCTGGAACTCCAAAATCCCGCGGTCCGCAAAGATGTCTTCCGGTCTATTACTCAGTCTGGGAGCAGTAGGAAGCATCAGCTCTCTCATCCGCATCGCATACATCCCCGGCCTCAAAAACGGACCAGTGTTTTTCACAAACGCCGTCAACATTGGTGTCTGGAGCTGCGTAGAACCAGGCTTGGGCATCGTCGCCGCATCACTAGCAACATTACGCCCGCTCTTCAAATCCATGGTGGACAAGGCACGCAACACCACCAACACGAGCAACAGCAGCAAGTCGCTCAGCCGCAGTCGAAACTCGAAATTGTCTCTACAGCGCAAAGCACCATACTCGGGCATCACCTTCAGCGAGCGCGGATACCTGCAAATGGACGACAAACCAATCCGCCATCAAATGGGCAACTTCACCAGCGTGGTCAGCGACACCAAAGCACCCGCTCCCGCTCAAGTCTACGAGCTGGAACCAGTCGTTGAACGCGCAGGTTCACGAGAAAGTGTGCAGAGCAATGCAGGTGATGAAATGGGTCTGGGTGCGCCACCGGCAGCGATCGCGACCGGTTCGCTGCAGAACAAGAGTTGGTTTCCCGATGACGAAGTGTTGATGACCAGACATGTCAAAATCTACGACGAGGAAGCTGCAGTGTGGCCGTCGTCGTCGCCGCCACCACCGCGTAGGGACGCGTCGATTTTTTAGATCCGTGTTATGAAAATTCCGTCTCTTGTCACGAATATATCCTCTTGTTTTTGCCCCGCAGAAATAACCCTAATTTTCATTCCGAGACCGCGAAGAAATATCGAAAATATACGAGCAGCCCAAGAACCCGACACGATGGTTCCCCGAAAGACGATTCCTCAAACCCGATATGAATATGAAAGGTTTGACATTGCCCATGATGAAACAACCACAGTATCGGGTTTTTGAGTATCAGGGCTCCAATCCTGAAAGGCCGCATTGGGCGAGACATGCATGTTGGGATCGTAAGAATTTAAAGACCAAAAGCCACTAAGTGTGTGAAAATCATAATGTGATTGTCGGAAAACGAACGTGTCGACGACGACGAGTTTGTTAGAGTTGAAGGCTCGCCCAAACTAAAACCAAACGCTGGATAGAGTTCTGGGATGGAGACATGAGAGTGATTAAACAAGTATGGAAAGGCGTGGTGAGCCGAGTGCGAGACAGTCAGATCGTGTCAGGGTTGCACTGCTTACCACCACACTACTACCAAGATCATGGATGCAAGAGGCACATTACAAATGAAAACAGTACGAACTAATCAGAAGCCATCCAATCCACAAAGACCCACGTCCGCAAAGTTCTGTACAAAGGCCAAAGAAGATCAAAAAAAAAAGGAAAAAGAAAAAAGTGGGTTGCTTACCACTGGCGGTACCAAGAAAGTATGAGAGGTGCAGCGTCTCGTCAATACAGGTTACAAGCAAGATCTGTGATGAAAATCAAATCAGAATATCATTATCCATTATCCAATCCAGATGAAGGTAAGTCCATTATCAAATATTATACAAAAGGTACAACAAAACCAATCATGTCGTGGCGTAACTTGATCTCAACCGATGTACTAGCATCGACGTGCTTTCAACCGGACAGTGTCCGCTCTCAAGCTTATGCCGAGTATCTCTCCTTCTCCTCCTTGGCCTTCTTTCTATCGCTGGCACCCTTGATAAAAGTGCTAAGATCGCCAACAGGAAGTTGGATGGGGAAGTCGAGAGCAGCGAGCATAATGGCAAAGAAGATCCACCATCCACACATATCAGTGACGAAAGTGAGTGCGCCAGCAGCAACAAGGCATCTTGTAGCAGTTGCGGCGTGAGAGGCTTGAAGTGCCGAGCCGGTCTCGAAACCGTAAGCAATGGCGAGGTTCCAGTAAGCACCGGTCAAGCAGCCAAAGGCGAGGACAAGGGTGAAGAAGATCACGGCAAAGACGATGTTGGTTCGGAGTGAACAGATAAAGTAGAGGAAGCAGAGCATGCCCATGAAGACGAGGAAGAAGCCTGTCAGAAGTAGTTTAGCAGATGATCAGGAGTACGGTTGTGGCAAAACACGTACCAAAACTGGCGTTGAAAGCGACAGTCTGTAGTCCTTCTCCAGGTGCGGTAGCCGGGTTAGGAGAAAAGGCTCCATATGCGTTGTAGAAGGGTTGAAGAGTGGCAGCGAACGTCAACCAGAAGGCACCGAATGAGCCGAAGACGACGAAGGGGAATGTGTTGCCGATCAAGAACTACCGAGATATTAGTGGCAAGCACGAGATTCTACGATGGCAGATGACTAACTTCGCCAATGGAGCCGAGAATCATCAAGAGACCACCGAAGAAGAAGTAAGCACCAATATCAGATGCACCAGTGTTGGAGGCGCCTCGCCAGCCCATCAGCATGCAGCTCAGGGGTGTCAAGCTGAGAAGAAACCCGACCAGAGCACTATACAGTGTCAGAATAGTTCTAAGGAGCAAGTCTAGATGCACATACAGTGGTGTTGGATTACCAAAAGTCTTTCTCAGTTCACCCGCGACCTTGTTCTGAGGTGACAGATAGATCTTCTCGAAGAGCTCAGGCGAGATGGAGATGCTACCAGCTGTTCGAATCCTCTGCAGTGCTGTTTCACTATCGACATCATTCCCGATGTGGGCGTTGTGGAAGTCTGATGCATGGTCAATTTGCGTATAGTGTGCTTTGAATATATGTGCATACCATTGCTGAAGTCCTTCTCCAATGGAGGGCTGGGAAGGTGGTTCATGTGTTCGTTGGTCGCATTGTAGTTCGCCTCGTTTGCCATGTTGATAGTATTGGAAATTTGCTGATGAAGGATAGATGGATTCCAATGTGATAAGGAAGGGGGTTGGCTGCTGCTACACCAGAGGGAACCTGCATATATACCTTGTGCGATACAGTTTCAACGCGCGGCTGCACCACATCCGATAACCCCATCTGGCATGGCTTGATATCCACCAAACTGAAGAGAGCAGCGCAAAGTAGCCATACCCCGCCACGAACGGCTCAAGATCTCCTGACTCCATGGATGAAGCTTGATATGATCGACCAGTCCCAAGCCGCTTGAACCTACCCCAGACGCCTCCTTCCGGCTGAGCGGTTGGCTTGATGGTTACATAACTCACATGGCAACGAGAGCCACAACCCGCCGCTGATGCTCGGCCAGATGGCCATGCGAGATGGCTGACACGGTAACCACGATATGCTGGTCGATATCTTTGGCAATGTGCATACACAACAGTTCTCTGAAATGTGGTGATACAGCTGAGCCAGACACAAGTCATGGCGCTTCAGCAGTCATCCGGACATGCGGATACTTTACGACAGGTAGAGCTACAAGATAATTAGCGCGTAAGGTTTCTTCCCCGCATTCAGATCTGGGGTGAAGTATGGGGAGTCAATCCGGGGGTGGACCTCGAGACGTGCTTCACTGAGAGTCTTCCTGATTGATAAGTTGACGGTGTTTGCTCAATGGGAAACATTAATGATGGGGAGCATATCTGTCCTATGTGGTGTTAGAAGAGATCGGTCCGTGACACCCCCATTCTCAAGACGCAGATGAGCTGTACACAATGTGCCTCTCTCGGCATCGTAGGTTGCACGATCCGGTCCAGATCAATTTGTGTCAAAGATCTTCGATACTTGAGAAGTACAAGCCAAGAACCTCTCGGCCATAAGCAAGGCACCGTGATGCGATTGGGTGTGTTTTTGGTGGACGACCCCGCGCGGAAACGAGGGGGAAAACGACCACCTGCACTCCATGCATTCAAGGCCATCGGGCATGCGGCTGGCTTGTCGAGATCGACTTGTCCAGAAAGATTTGTCGTGACTCGTGAGCACCACGGGCTCTTGCACATTGTGACTGTTGACAGGTGTCTTCTGCAGTCGTGAGGAAGAACGACATGAAGTCCGAAGTTGGAAGCCCAAGCAAGCGAATTTGCAAGATTTCGATGACATCACGGACATCACTGACAAGACGACAAATAAAATGGCTGGTTCAGCACTCCAGATGGTTCGCAAGACAGCCACCTCGTCGTACAACCAATTTGAATTGACACGCATCTGCCACCGAGATCTTCGTGACGGTGGTGGCATGAATCCGGCTTGGCCACGGAGACCTTGAAGGGAAGATCGCACTTGTCACGGCTGACATTGACGACGAACCGAGGCGAAAGCATTCGTACGAAAAGAACTGCTTGAACACAAAATAAAGAGGAGAAAATATGTACTCGCGTACAGGGTCATTATGATACATGCGTTACAACGTAAGAACCACCAGAATCTTCCATCACCAAGAAGCGAAAACGAAATTCCAGAAAAACGCCAGTTTTATCGTCCATCTAGCCTCGAAATATGAGGACAACGGTATAAGTCATTCAAATCATTTGTGGAATAGTCTTTTGATCCCCACAGTTGCATCTCCGGCCTTTTCACCAATCCAAGTGCCGCTTCCATTCAGGAAACTGAAAGATGGAATCTTGCTGCGCCAGCCGTATCTTCTTCTCGAGGCAGTCTTACTACCTGTGGAACTGCGATCGCTGAATTTCAGTTTGCCTTCAAGGATTGAGTGGATGCCGTTGATAAGGAGGAACGTCGAAGAGCCAATCGCACGGAATAAGGCAAGGACTGCCACAGCCCACAAGATAAACTTGAGGTAGACGTTGTTGGCAATGCCTGTTTCACCGTATGCTCCACTGACTGCCATTGCAAGAATGGCATTTGTGGACATCCAGATTGTGACCATGTAGGTTCTGACACCACGGTAGTAATCTTCTTGCTGCTGTGCTGCACTTGGAGGTGGTTCCAAAACCTCAACCCGGTCTCGAAGATTGCGCAGAGCGGTGTCGTAACCACTATCGATGTCAAGCTGCTCACTTGGCATTTCGAGCTCAACAGTGCCTCCCTTCGAAGCTTTGGCGGCTCCCAGGTCGGTGCTGACAGTGTTGTCACCTTTGGTACCCCAAGAGATATCGTGTGCGTTGCAGAATGCGAAGATTTGCAGTGTACAGATATAACTGGGCAGCATTCCGAAATATTGAGCCGAGCTGGTAAACATGTGCCAAGGATCGAGATACAGGAACGACATCAAAAAGTAGAGGCCGATGGTACTGAGTGTGCTGACAATGAAGTTGGTGAAGAGATTGTTACCCAGATGCATTTGACCACCACCGAAATCTTTCACCACAATCCAGATGGAGGCAAAGGTAGTGTAAGCCATGATGATGCCGTAGATGACCATCGAGCCGAAGAACATCTTCTTTGATCCCTGAGGACGGTTTCCCATGCTCAAAATGAAATTCATGGCGATGGTCAGGATGCAGGCGTACCGGAGAATGGCGAAGACGTACTTGCAAAGATTGACCTTTCCTCCGGTGGGATCAACCTTGGGATCCGACAAGGAACCAGCAACGAAATAGAAGGTCAGATAGAAGTTGCCGAGTGAGAACCAGGTAAAAGCGAGTTGAATGAATTGGTAGATAAACTCGACGTGGAGCAGAGCCTTACGAATAGGAGAATGTGACGTATTCCATATTTGCTTGAAATGCAGAAGAGAGTAGACAGCAGCGAAGAATGCACCGTTCAGCCATCTTCGACGTTGGGAGATGAACTCCGGGACAGCGTCTGGAGGTATCGTTAGGACAAACACGTTACACATCGTTAGAATGATTACTTACCAGGCACGTCAGTTTCACCAGTAGCTTGTCTAACATATTTCAACACCCAAGACTCGTTGCGCTTGGCAACCAACTCCCAACATAAAATGCGATCTTCCGCAAGGTACATGTTGGCAGTGAAGACATCTGCATCTTGACCGTGCAAGGTCTCACCCTTGAAGTACTGGCTGAGGGGGCCGTGTCCGGTTTCGTCATTCTGGAGGGCGTGAAAGCGATAAGCACTCAAAGCACCAGGCAAAACAGTAATGTAACCGAAGACGGATTCGAGAGGCTTATCCAAGATGTTTGACATCTTGTACTCGAAGTTCTGGGATGCCACGAGGGGATTGAAAAGTCCAAGCCAGTTCTTGCCCTTGCCAGCTTTGATTTCACCAGCGGCACCGGCAACGTTCGAGTCATTGTCAAAAGCCTTCCAGAGGTGATATAGAGAAGTGTCTCCGGGTCTTGTGCCAACGTCAAGCAAGATGCAGACATTGGGCTTCAAAGCTTGTCCAAATGCATTGAAGAACCAGCGATGACTGTTGAGCTTCTTTGCATTCTTCTCCTTCATACAGAAGATCATCTGACAAGGGACAATGCCTTTCTCTGCGCCCTTGAATTTCAGGTCTGGATCGAGCGAGACTTGTGTGGTGTACTCGTAGACATGGCCGGTGACTTCGCGCTGGTTCACCGAGTTCTTCGCAATGCCATCCTGATACACACCCATGGCAGCCAGAGCATCCAGGGTTCGAGGATGGACCTTCTTGCGACCATCTGCGATGATGCAAATGACAATCTTCTTCCAGCCGTCCTTGCCCCATGTTCTAGACTTTTGTCGGCTGCAGAAGTGGGCAACGTTGCGCATAACACCGTGCATGGTACGGGTGAAGTCGAGCTCGTTCTCGTTGTACATGGTGATACAGATTAACAGTTCCGTCTCGCGAGTCGTGTTGCCAATCTGCTGACGAAGCTTGTAGCCACGCTCGACGAACTCGTTGGGGTCGCAGGTGACGGCCGTGTATCGCATATGCGTAAACTCAATGTCATCGCGACGAGGCAAGAACGAGTATAGGATGGTGGGAATTTTGCATTCCAGGATGAGTTCTCCGTTAATCAGTTTGACTTCTTTCCTCGTCATGACGGCAGGTCTTGCGCCGCGACGCTCTTGCTTTCCGTCGGGTGCGGGCTCATAGTTGCCTTTCTCATCGAGATCGTCGTCGTCCTCGTTGAAGGTCGAGTCGGACACGAAAGAGTCTGTCTTGACGAGGTCCGGCCGCTCGTCGTCGGTGAATGGGTCGTCATCGCCGTCAATGGGTATGGCCGTCATGTCAGAAAGGTCCTTGTCTCCATCTGAAGAGTTTGGTCGTACGCGGGCAAACAGCGGAGCCGGTGGAAGGGGACGTTTCGAGCTGCCACCATATTTGCTCGAGGGCGAGCCAGGTCGTGGGCTGCCATTGATGTCGGCAGGTTCGTAAGGGCTGTTGTAGGAAGGGGGGACGGTGTAGTCGAGCGAGGTTCGAGTGGGCGACCACGAGCGCGAGGGCGAGTGAGAAGCGCGTGATGAAGGTTGGTCGTAGTAGAAGGGCGGCGCATCAGACGGAGGCGGCAGGTTGGGAGCTGCATCGACAATCGACACGGCTCGTGAGGGCGGACGCGACGGGTGGTACGGGACGAAGGTAGCGGGCAAGGGCGGAATCTCCTCGGCAGCTTCTCTAGACGTCTTTGTTAAGTCTGGATTCTTCAAGTGTTTCTTGGATTTCGACAGCGACGTCTGGGCCTCGTCAAGCAGGTCTTGGATGGCATGCCGCTCTTTCGGTTGCTTTCTAGGCACACTGAATCTCGAGCGCATGTTTGGTTTTGGTTCTGGGCTGGAGTCGACTGGGACCGACTTCTGGGGCTGACAAGATTGCTGGACATACTCTTCGAATGGGCTTTCGTCAATGTGCGTAAGTAGTCTCATTGTCGAGGCGTTGCGCGATCCTGGTGTGCCCTCGTTCTCGCCGTACATGGACCCATCGCCATAGCGAGACGCCATGGTGGCTGTGTGTAATGAGCGACGGCGCGACTGGCGAGGAATGCAAAGTTGGGGTTCGGTCAGATCAAGCTGTATGCATGCTGGAGATGGCGCTTGGAGTAAGTAGAGTAAGTACACGGGTCAGAAGATCAAAAAACGGTCAGACGATGCACGCTCAAGATGACGAAGCTGAAGATGGTTGGATTAAAATTAAACACTTCTGTTAGGCACACCGTCTTTCTTGATGGCGGCTGCCTGAGTAATGAGTGGTGAGCTAGCCGTCTTGTTTGTTTCGTGCGGAGGACGAGTTGGCCTGGAAACACTTCGCTGCCGGCCTTGGCGCGTCGGCACATCTGCTTCCGAGCGCTTCGCACAATGCTTTGTCAACAGCCGCGTCTGCCTTGCGTCGAGTTATCAATCCTTGTAGTCGGGCCCAAACTCATTGTACCACCTTGCGCATGACGTTAGCCTTCGCAGTCCCAAACAGGACCATGGCAATGCCAACTCACCTGTCAACCACTTTCTGGCTCATTCCGGCTCCAATGCAATCACGGTCCTCTTGCCAGCCCTTCTTCACCTCATCCATGAACTCCTCGACAGACAGGGCACTCGGGTTCTTGTGTTTTTTGTTGTCATCGGGGTCCTCTCTTTCTCTGTGCAGATCTGTGCCGACGGACGGCGGGGCAATCTCGACCACCTTGATAGATGATCCGCCTTGCTTCAACTGAGATCGCAGATTCATTGTGTTGAAGTGTACGAAAGCCTTGGTACCGTTGTACACCGGATTCATGATGGAGAATGGGACGAAGCCGAGTACCGACGAGACATTCATGATGACCGCCGACTTCTTGGACTTGAAGTGTGGCAGAAGGCCCACAGCCAGATGCATCGGTCCCCTAATGTTGATGTTGATCTCATTGTCGCCTTTCTCGAGAAACTCCTCGGCTGACATGTCGTTCACATTCAGAGGTCGCTGAACTCCTGCGTTGTTCACAAGACAATCCAGCTCTGGGTGTTCCTCAGTGATTTTCTTGATGAACCTTGGGATGGCCTGAATGTCTCCGGTGTCCAGAACGTAATAATCAGCACCGATGTCCTTGCATGTCGACTGTAGCTTCGATTCTGTCCTTCCGCAGATGATGACCTTCTTGCCCTCTGAGATGAAGTGTTCTGCGATTGCTCGTCCGATGCCTCCGGCTCCGCCTGTGACGAGTGCACACTGGAAATCCAATGATCTAGGTGACATTTTATGTATCTGTGATGATTGGTGTCAAGGCCGGGTGTTCGCTGCTCTTGTAGAAAAGATGATGAATGTTCGAGCAGTTACCGAATGATGACGTATACTTAACTCCGAAATTTCCGAACAGCACCGTCTTCACACCTCATCCTCTCCCACATTTGATTCATCCTCATGCTTGCAGACCCTCATTTTTATCCTGAACTCGCGCCGGGTTGATTGGAGGCATCATGTCACAATTCGCTTGGAAACCGCCCTGTGTGTGCGATTGTGTTCCATACAATACCTTTCGCCAGGTTCTTGCAACGCCAGGAATTGCTAGTCGGACCCAAGCAATCGCGTCCATCGCTACACTGCTCGGCGGCTTCAAGCTCAAGATCTAGGAGAAAGCACTATTCCCTGCTGAGCGCACAGATCAAGACTCTCGACCACTCGAAGATGAAGTGATCAAGAAACTAGCTGGTAAGCATCTACAAACGGATTTTCCGAGTCAATGGTTGACAATCAACTACGGTAGTCGGTGCGTGGATCCTTCTCTCTACCGCCCCATCGATACGTAATGTCTCTGCATCGATGTCAGTCTGTTTGTCGAGCCTTAGACTGGAGAATCTGCTGATTCTGGTCACGCCAACTCCGAGGCCTGAATGGCTGCCGGGAAACAACCAGATTGACTTCTTCGCTAATGTCTGGCTGAACAACGGAAGTCTTCTTGTTGCAGGGGAGCCAGCTAAAGATATGCTGTCGGCGCTAGAGATGCTCGCCTGGAGTATCGAGGCCAGACTCGTCCTGAAGTCCATCCTGTCGCCTAATGTTACGACTCGCCTGAGTTTTTACTCCCGCGAGCTCTCACATACATCGCAATGGAGCCGACGCTCACTAACAATCCCTGCGCTACGCCGTCACTTTGGCTATGACATAAGGACCGATCCTATCAGACTTCTAACACGAGCAAATTTCCCGTCTGAGAGCGAAGGCTTCGCGGTACAAATCCAAGCAAAGAACTGTCGTTGTTATTGGGTTGGTCGCAGCGAATAAGATGTCTGCGACCAAGAAGAAGCACGTTGACATTCATTACATTCATACAGAATAAAATCCTCAGAACATCCTCGCTCGCTCGCCAGTCATGGCAGTCGTATGGAAGGGTTGAAGAGTGCTTGATTGTCAGTCTTCTGTAAACGGTAGCCTTCATTTGACTGGAAGCCATCATTTAGCGCAATTCAGAACACTTCAGGGGAACCAGAACATGCCTTTTAAGCGCTTGTGTTATCCCTCCCTGGAACAAATTGACCGCTTCATCCATTCTGCGACTCTAATTGAGACTGCTTGTGTGTTGCTACTTATGCTCTTGCCAGCAGGAGCTACCGCTCCGATAAATATCCAATGCATCGGATTCACAGAGCAAGGAGCAGAGCTGGACCTGCGGTCGATTATAGATCTCGCAGAGTAACAAGTTGCGTATGAACACCGTCAGTGAAGTGCCCTACATCTCGTGCGAAGACCCCATGGAGTAACTCCGGCACGATCGACCTGCGATGATCATCAACCGAAAGTGTTTTAAGATTTGCAGCTTTGCCCTTTTTGAGCAAGCAAAAGTCCATACCGTACCTTACGCACGTCAGGTCATCCGCAAAACGTCATGATAGATCGACATTATTCAACAGAACAAAGCAAAGTGAACATGCAAGTCACGATGAATAAGAGCAGACGAAATCTCTCTGCTTTGGCAAAGAGCATTTCCTTTCAGCAACCGTCACCGTCATGAGCGACCGACATCTACGATTACAAAGCACCGATGAGCATTCGAAAGTCGAAATCATAACTTTGAATCCCTCTGAAAATCCCAGAAACTGGCCGACATGGAAGAAGTGGCTTCTTGTTGGAGCTATAATCTTGGTGGATTTGACTGTATCTTGGGGAGCGTCAGGATACAGTCCAGCGGAGACCAAGTTTGAGAAAGAGTTCGGGATTTCGACCGAAGTCGCAACCCTAGGCCTGAGTATTTATGTCGCGGGATTAGCTTTGGGACCCATGTCTCTAGCACCCTTGTCAGAGGTACGACTCTTTCCTTGCTCAAATTTAATTTCTTATGCTTTTGCCATAGGCCTGGAAGGGTGCTGACGCATTGCAGTACTTTGGAAGAACACCGCTCTACATCGTTCCTTATGGATGCTTCTTACTCTTTCTCATGGGTACGGCCCTCGTACAGAACCTCGGTGGATTTCTTGTCCTCCGATTCTTATCGGGCTACTTCTCGGCCGTCACCATTGCCAATTTTGGGGGTACAATTGCGGATCTCTGGGATGTTCGTGAAACTGGTATTCCTATGTCAATGTTTCTATGGGCAGCAACCGTCGGATCGCCCTCTGGATACTTTCTGTTTTCGTTCGTGGCACAATACAGAGGATGGAGAGACGTGTTTTGGGCGCTTCTCGGAGTATGTGGTGGCTTTTGGATCATAATGTCGGCCACACTGCTCTGGTGTGGCGAGACACGACACAGCACTCTCCTTCTTCGTCGGGCCAAAGCCGAGAGGCGCCGGACTGGTCGAAACAACATCGATGTGCCGGAAAATATGAGGCAAAGGGGCGTCCGCCAGCTTTTTCGAATCGCCCTCACCAGACCCTTTCGATTTTTGTTCTGTGAGGCCATTGTCATCTTTGCAGCTCTATACAACGGCTACCTTTACAGTCTGAGTTTCTTGTTCAATGGTGCTTTCAACATCATCTTTGGTCCTTCTGGTAAAGGCTTCGAGACATACCAAGTCGGACTTACCTTCCTCGGTATCTGTGTTGGCATCTCGTTGGGTCCTGTGATAAATATCTGGCAAGAGCGATACTACCTAAAGAGGATCAGTCGTGCCGGAGGAAAGAATATTCCCGAGGCGCGTGTGCAGCTTGGTCAGGTCGCTGCCGTAACATTTCCTATCAGTTTGTTCATCTTCGCTTTCACCTCATATATCCGATTGAGCTGGGTCGGCCCTGTCATTGCCAGTGGATTGTGGGGCTGGAGTTTTTATACCCTCATATTGATGACTTACACATATGTTGAAGACAGCTATGGGATGTATAGCGCCTCTGCTCTTGCTGCTGTCGGACTAGCCAGAAACACAGCCGGCGCTGGCTTTCCAATGTTTGGCAGCTTTTTGGTCAAGTTCAAGGCAACAAGTGGTTTCCAGTATGGACTGCTCATACTAGCCTGCTTGTCTCTTGTTTTGATGCCTATTCCGTTCGTGCTGGCTAGATACGGGCTCAAGTTGCGACAGAGGAGCCCTTGGGCAAGAGAAATGATGGAGCATGAAGGACAATCAATGGGCAAGTCCGATGAGGATACAATTGAGGATGAGGAGAAGGTTGGCGGTTAAGATTACAGTGAACCCAGACACACTACCATTGTTATAGCATCGTTTGCATGAGCGTATTCCCATTCGACAAGAATTATCCACAGGAGTCGGTTGGAGATGGTGGCTCTGTGCTTCTGCATCCATGTTACATCCCTGGCTAATAAGTGACGCGTACGCGAATTGAGCTTTTTTGTCTTTGGCGAATGTCCCGACATGCAAAGGAGTATTGAATACTTGAGATGCTTCTGGACCGTCGAAACTGTCACGATAATAATGGCGATTGAAGCGGTTAATATCGGGATCGACGCTTCAAATTTGCCGACGCCATCGCCCACGTCTCTCCTCCATCATCGCACGCCTTTCTCCAGAGATGCGGCTAATATTAACACGATAGGTAGTAATCATGAACAGCTAAAACAACATGCACCCCGGGCGCTGCCCCGGGTTTCTCATTTTCGCCGCTTGCTGCAATACGGGAGGTGTTAATGCAGCGGACGTCTGACTTTCGTGGCTCGTGTAACGGCAAGCTGCAGATGCTCGAACATGTTTAGCAAGAACGAACCGACCCCGGAATCGTTTTTAGAGGTGGCAGACCAGTCTTCAAGCTCGACTAGTACCAGGAAGAGAAGAAGGCGAGAAGACACGAGCTTTCAATGTCCCGAATGCCAGCGTGTGTTTGGTCGCATCGAGCACTTGAGACGGCATGCAAGCAGTCATGGCGAGGCGCGATCCTTCAAGTGTCTAGCATGTGGTAAAGGCTTCAATCGATTGTGCGTATCTCATTGAATTGATCGGACAATTGGATTTCTGACCCTCTATCCATAGAGACACACTTCAACGGCATGAATTGATACACCAGAAAGACCCTGGAGTATCGAAGCTCAAAGGAGCAAGAGCCTGCAAGGAGTGTGCAAGCAGCAAGGTCCGCTGTAATGGTACCATCCCATGTGAGAGATGTAGCTTGAAAAACGCAGACTGCATTTATCCGAGTGCTGCGAGCCCGGCTCAGGCCCAGGACTCTCCATCATCTGCTATATCTGACTTCGCATCCACACCTGGCGGACCCGAAAACGTCCCATCATCGCTACTAGAATCGACGGCATTTCCTAGACAACTCGAGCAGTCGCTACCATACGTCGGACCCGCTACAACATTGCGACAACAGCAAGCTTCCAACCTGTCAGGGCCGTGGACTTACAACGCCGCCAATACAGAAGCTTCCATCTCAGAGTTTCAAACCACTTTCCCACACGATCTCAATTTACATGACCCTAATACGCAACATGCTGCTTTCTCACCATTCGAGGGATCATATTCTGGCACCGAAGCTTCGTTCGAGATACCATATACCTCTCCATTTCTGAGAGACCGTCACGCAAGTTTGGATCAGTTAAGCCGTAGACCTCGCCTGACACAGAACCCGAGATCAAGAACAGCGGTTCTGGATCCCAGCAGTCCCAGATCTCAGCTTGCGCTTGTTAGCCATCAGGAGGAATCTGCTTATGATCGATCAAACCTGCGCGGAACTTTCCACAGGACCTTTACTCCCTCTACCAGCTATTTGAGCCGAAGGCACCGGTTCAGTTTTCCACTCGCAGGTGATGTTTTACCTACGTTTTCAAGAGACGACTACGTCAACTTTGATATGCTATCCGAGCAAACATACTCCAGCATTCATAGATGTTTCGCGACTGTCTGTACTGGTCTGACTACATATCAGCCGCCGTATGGATCCAGCACCTTTCCTTCAAGAAAGACTATTAATGCTCTCGTTAAACTATATCTGGAACGATTCCATCCTGTGATGCCGATACTCCACCATCCCACGCTGGATCTGAATGGATCACATTGGATTCTCAGCTTGGCTGTGGTGACAGTCGGAAGTCACATGTCAAATTTTGAACAGTCCGAGGAGTACTCTTTATGCCTCGATGAATTTTTACGTCGAGCAATCTCGGTCTTAGTATGACAATATCTTTGCCATGTGAGGAACATTATTAATACGTGCTAGGATCCCCACGAAACAATTGATCGCATCACGCTTTGTCAGGCGAAGTTACTCGCCTGTATAAATCAAATGTACAGTGGTGAAGAAAGTTGGCAAGAATCTGCATACAGCGAATTTCTGACGGACCTGGTCGCGTTCTGTCAACTAGAGTGGAAGATGTCGGAGACAGGATTCACAACTTTTGCACCGGAAGGCCAAGAAGCTGAATTCTGGGAGCGGTGGATTCAACTTGAGTCTTGTCGACGCACTGGGTATGCGATATGGGTAAGTGTTTCAGCTAGGAGGGTCATCTGCTTGAGAAGTGCTAATGCCTGTCAAAGATGCTCGATACGATGTGGGCATATCAGTTTCAGGTTCAACCGAGACTTTCCTTGGACGATGGGAGAATACCCCTTCCGTGTCAAGAAGTCCTCTGGGAAACAAAGTCTGCTTTGCAATGGCACCACATATTCCAATTCTCGCCGCGTAAGTTTAAGGGTTTTCCTCACACGAAGACTTCGACTAACGAATCAGCGGACCGAACGCTTCTCTCTACTTTACAGTCATTACAAGACCACAAGGACGTACAGACTACGTTGGGCGAATTCAGTCGCACAATCCTTCTTCACGGTTTCTATCACCAGTGCTGGGATATGGAAAGGGCCGAGTCACAATCTCAACCGCAACATCATCAAATATCGATGTATACGCTTTGGAGAGATTCGGTTTGCGATTCACTTGAAGTGCTCCAATGGAGTGCTTACAATGTTGTCAATGCAGCATCCGGTATGGAACATCCCACATTGCTTCACCTTCATCTTGCGAGAGTCGTGCTATTCGCACCTTTCCAAAGCATTTGCGACCTTGCATATGGCATGACTAAAGAAGACACCAACATCGGCACACGTCAAATGGCAAATCTTCGCGCGACGATACGCAAATGGATCATTGAGGATGGATACAAAGCTCGCCTTGCAGTTCTGCACGCAGGAGCACTTTTACGACACATTCACGGTTACCATACGGGCAGTTTTTACGAGCCCTCAGCAGTCTTACTTGCAACGCTCACGCTATGGGCATATGGAGCATTTACGACGACAGCGATGGACAACAAACCATCATTACAACGACGACATTCAGACACACAAAGACCTCCGATCAACATCGCTCTAGACCAACTACTTGAGGCTGGGTTGGCGCGAGATTTTGTCACCAACGGAAGGGACATGATGCCTACGCTCAGAGGCGTGGGGAGTATTCGTGGTGGTGGTGGTCCTCAGCGAGTCCTTCTAGAGGGATCAAGATTGGTTTCGGAGATTGGCAGGTGGGGCAGTGGGCGCAAAGTGATGCGCATCTTGAACAATCTCTCGTTGTGTCGCAGCATATAGATGACAAAAGTACGAGTAGCAGAGGCAATCAAGTTGGAGGCTCCTTCCTAATTTGTGCACGCCAAGCCGGAGAGTTACCCCACATTCTCACATGCTCCAAAGTCGCGAGCCGCCATGGTGCAGTCTTGGAAAGAGCAACTCAGTCTTGGAAAGAGCAACTCTGATCGAGTCTTCCCTAGTCGCAAACGCGTGTCGCTGCCACTTTGCCATCGCGCAGTCGGGCAGTCGCGTGACGGCTTCCTGCACCTTCTCTTGTCCATCTTGGTGTGATGCTCTCCTTCACTCAACCATGCACTGAACGCTCGCTGCATCAATTTGGCCCGACCTCATCGTCGTCATGACCGACTATAACAAAGCCACCGTAGCGGAACTCCGCCAAGAATTGACACGTCGAGGGCTGTCGAGTTCTGATCTCAAGCTGAAAAAAGCCTTGATTGCCCGCCTGCAGCAAGACGACAGCGACAAGGAAGCCACAAATCACGCGTCGTCTGCTACAGTCCAGACATCGACACCAGCGTTCCCCTTCTACGAGCCTTCCGAATACGGCTCCGACGACCTCTTCGACGAACTCGATGCCGACGCCTTGGTCAGTGCCAGTCAGCAGTCCCAGCCTGTTCCCCTCAAGACCGAGTCGTCATCTACTATCCAACAAATGCCTACGCTCAAGCGTCCTCTACCTCAAGATGACGACAAAGACGACTTCTCTGGCGACGACATGTTTGATGATCCAGGTATCGAAGAGATATGGACGTCATCACAGCAAGAGAAGCGCAACAACGAACCGATAGCTGATAAGCCCGAGCATGTTGCACTTGCACGAAGCTTATTGCGCGAGAAGTTTGGTTATCCTGCCTTTCGTGGCGAGCAAGAAAAGGCTATACTTTCCGTTCTGAGAGGCGAGAACACTCTGGCCATCTTCCCTACAGGAGCTGGCAAGTCGCTATGTTACCAGATCCCGGCAATTGCGTTTCCAGTTATGGACAAGCTTAGTGGAACCGAACGGCCACATGGAGCCGGCATCACCCTCGTTGTTTCACCTCTGATAGCCCTCATGAAAGACCAGACCGATGCCTTGAAAGAGAGAGGCATCGCCGCCGACTGTTCAGACTCTACAAAGACGTACGAACAGCACCAACAAATCCATGCCGAAATTCACTCGGGCCGTCTGCGTCTGTTATACGTGTCCCCCGAAAAGCTGAGTAATGAGGCTTTCGTTGCCAGCATGAAGCATGTTCCTGGAGGTGTTCGTCTTGTCGCTGTTGACGAGGCTCATTGTATATCTGAATGGGGTGAGCTATCATGTTCCACCCTTCTTCGTTTTCATCATGCTGACGATGATTTTCAAGGCTACAGCTTCAGGCCGGAGTATCTGAAAGTGATGCGGTTTGTCAAGGAGATTAAAGCAGAAAAGGTCATCTGCTTGACAGCAACTGCAACACCAAAAGTCGCCGACGACGTACGCGCAGCATTCAACATCCTGGAACGCAATGAGTTCCGCACGAGTCCATATCGTCCGAACCTTAGGCTGGAGGCAGTCGCAACGGACTCGAAAGACGCTAAGCTCCCCTTACTGTACAAATGGCTTAGAGAGCATCCTGGCAGTACTGTTGTTTACGCTACGCTTCAACAACAGGCTGAGGATTTATGCAAAACATTGCGCTCCAAATCGTTCAATGCTGCTTTTTATCATGCTGGCATGAAAGTCGAGGAAAAAACAGCCATTCAAGACAGTTTCATGGCTTCGAAGGTTCGCATTGTTGTTGCAACCATCGCATTTGGCATGGGAATCGACAAATCTGACATCAGAAACGTCGTTCATTACGATCTTGCCTCCACAGTGGAAGAGTACAGTCAGCAGATTGGTCGTGCAGGCAGAGATGGAGAGCCCGGATACTGCATTATGTTCATCTGTCACGCAGATATCTACTTACGTCAAAACTTTTGCTTGGGTGATCTGCCATCTCGCAATTCCTTACTTCATCTGCTCAAAGACGTCTTCAGTCGAGCACTCTCTCAAGACGCTGAGGGTGAGGTCATCAAATTGACGCATCGTGAGTTGTCGGGTCTCTACGACATCCGTCTCAGTCCGATTGCCGTTCTGTTCGCTGCTCTTGAGCTCAGGTTTGGCCTCTTGCGCGCCATCACCCCTGAGTATAGCAGTTACCAATTCGAAGATAAAGGTCGCTACAATGCTGTTGCGTCCAGCGATCACTCTCCGGAAGCAAGGGCGATCTACTCCATGTCCAAGAAGGCTGTCAAGTTTTTCACTTTCGACATGAACGCAGCGATAAGGACCGGCCTTATGCGTGCAGATCTTGTCAGGAAGTTGGATAGCTGGAATGCGACTGGCGTCATAATGCTTAAGACATCGGGAGTCATGAATCGCTATCGAGTTTTGAATTCACTGCCTACCGCCGAAGATGACGTTGCAGAATTGGCCGATGCGTTATACGCTGATATGCTACAGCGTGAGAAGGATGCTCTAGGTCGCGTGGACCAGATGGTTGGCCTTGTTACAGGAAAGAAATGCTTTGCGCTCTCCCTTGCCCAACACTTTGGGATGGGTTTGCCAGATGATCGACAGTGTTGCGGAAACTGTACCTACTGTGCTTGGGGAGAGCCAACAACTCTGACGCCGAAATCTGCTCCACCTTTGAATGTGGAGGCCGTCAAGAAAGTCCTGGCCGTGTGCCCCCTTGACGACCCTAGGCTTCTGGCTCGTGTCGCTTTCGGCATCAAAAGCCCTAGGATCACGTCCCTGAAGCTGGACAAAACACCTGTTTTCGAGTCGCTTGCTGATCACGAGTTCAATGTAAGTGTTCGATCGGGATTGACCTTTGGAGCGCTACTGACCATCTGCATAGACTCTGCTCCGAGAATTCGAGGCTGCATGTAGAACAGCTGCCCACGGTCCTCTGGATACAGCACCAACTCCGGTGAAGACTAAGAGTTCACCAAAAACATCCTGGAGCGCAGGCCGCTCGAGCCTGAATAGCAGCTACAGAGGTCGTGGCGGCAGTAAAAGCTACAGTAGAGGCGGCAGTAGTAGTGGTTATAGCAGCTACAAAGAGGGCAGCAGCTATGGAGGAGGCTCCAAGCGAGGCCGATACGGTTATAAGTAAGGCGACATTCTACTAATGAAGGATACGAGCGAAGGGCCCCAAACGAGAACATGAGGACAATTGCTGATACAGCTGGCTGTACATACAAACATGATTCATGAGCATACCCTAGAAACCACAATTCAACGACGCGCTGACCATCATATCCATGAGCAATCAAAAAAATTCACTGCGAAGGGCAAGTGTTCTATCAAGCAGACATTATTTTAGATCGAACCTGCACGTCACATCAGATCACATCGAAACAGAACACCAGGAGCAAGGGACAAGGGACAATTTGGAGGAGCGAATAAAATTTTTGATTCAGATGACCAGTCATGCAGAAGAAGATCTTCGATTCAAAAGATCCAAAAAGCAAACTCGAACACCAAAACACCAGATGATAAAGGGGGGAAAAAAAAGAACCAATCTAAAGAAACATTTGGAGAAACATACCGAACCAAAAGAAACCAACCCCATTGGCAATATTTCACCATGGGCCTCTTGTACTAACGAGGCATAGTAAAACAACTCTTTTCTGCAATTTCAAGAGCAGCAGCAGCAGCAGGAGGACCATTTCCACTGTCGAGAGTGTCATCAGAGATGCTAGAGTCGGAAGGAGAAGAAAGAGCAAAAGATTTGTTCTCTCTAGAGTAGTAGACGCACGAGCTGCAGGATTTGTGGGCGCAGTTTGAGCAGCTGACTTTGTAGGTTGAGCCTATCCAGGAGCAGCGGCAGCATGACCAAGGCATTTTTGGAGGAAATGGGTAGAGGGTTTGGGGGTTCGGGGGAGGAAGGTGTATTTGGGTGGTTGGGTGGTATGGGTCAAGGGTTGTGGAAGGTGGTGATGGTGGTGGTGGTGAAGGGGGTCAGAAAGGTTAAGATGGTGCATATATAGGAAGTCATGGTAGTACACAGGTGATTGTTTGTTGGATAGATGAGACAATGGAGTTTTGGCTCTGAGGAGGTTGAATGAAAGGATGCCTTTTTTTTTGACAAAGAAAGCGACTTTTTGGTACAAAGAATGAGCAAGCATCTGGGACAAAGAGACGGTTCAAAGGTCACGGAGTCTTTTGTTAGTATTTGTGTTGGCATCGCTAGAGATTCAGAGTTGGCGAGACTTTGTTTGGTGGTTGATGCATTTCACGAAACAGCAGATGGACCACCTACCTGCCTTCTTTTCTTGAAATTCTGAGAGTATGCGAGACTCATGCAAGGATACCACAGGCTAGATCTGTCAAAATGTCTCGAGAGCAGATGTATACTTGAGAATCAGAAATGATGTCTCCATCCATGGAGACAGGGTGACCCAACAACCAAACATTGTCCCAGCTGGACCACAAAATTCGTTCAGGTCGTCTTCCATTCACATATCTCACATAGTCATAGCTCGATGCCAAGTCACAGAGGATCAAAAGAAATGCTATTTAAGCGTGAAGTGGGTCGAAATCCCAGCATTGGGCCTTTCGTCGTTTGAGATTTGGGTATCTTCTATGTTGAAGTCCAACGGCTCTGACCAATGGACTCATTGTCCAAAGTTCACGATCTCAAGCCATTCAAATTCGAAAATAAATACGTAGTCTCCCTCTGAACAAATTGAAGTCCTCATTGTGTTTGATCGAGAAGATGCCCTCCACAACGATCGCAATCGTGGCGGCAAAGATGAGGTCGAAAATCTCAAAAGCTACTCCAATCTCGAAACGTTCATTAACAAAGACGACCTCAACGACTTCGAAATCGACAGTAGTATTAGTTAAGAAAGCATCATCTTCGGTGACTAGAGTTGTGTCAGCAAATTACAATGCTAACCAGCATTCTTTCATCTTCAAGAAACCAACATCCGCGTCGGTCAAAGAGACAATAGTAAAGACCAACTCAAAAACTTCCGCTCCTGTTGCAATCGCGGCAACATCTTCCTCGACAGTGGCAATTGTGAACCTACAAAGCCGATTGGGTTGCTGGTATCATCGATTCGAAGTGCAAGGGTGGTGAATGTGATAGTCAGATCTGATGGATGTCTCAAAGACTGGGTGTAAGTGCGAGTCTTGAAGAATTAGTAAGGTCCTCGGTCCAACAAGTGAGTATGATCCCAAGAAGGAAGTCGCTCGGGGTTAAGGAAAATCGGAATAAGAGTTGCCAAACAAAGCTTGGTAGCCTCCGGAAAGAATGCAGGTCGGGGGTCAATTGTCCCGCAGAGCCTCACTCCTACTATCTGAGCCTATCTCCGCATAACATTCGTCTTACATTCTTCGCACTCCTGTCCAGTAACAGCGTCGCATGTATCCTTCGATGACGCTATGAGTTGGAGCAGAGCTCGCACTTAAGCCACGGGACGGTGTAACCTGAAATACGTCCAAGGTACTCATTATGTCTTGAAAACAAGATAAATAGACATCATGTCCTCTGTACCTTGAAGGTCAATCATACCAGAACAACAATTTCAAAACATCACAAACGATGCCTGCCAACAGAGCTGCCTGGGTAGTCACCCAAGGAAAACCCCTCGAGATCAAAGAAGCGCCTTACACTATTCCCGGACCCAACGAAGTGGTAGTCAAAAATGCTGCTGTAGCCATCAACCCTGTCGACTGGCTGCTTCCGGACGTCGTTAGCATGTTCACGCCTCAAGTCAAACTTCCGTTCATCTTCGGTGACGACTGTGCCGGAACAGTCGTCGAGGTCGGGCAAGGCGTGACTTCGCTGAAGCCTGGGGATCGCGTTCTCGGTCTGGCAGTCAGTTTCGACAAGCGCTCCAACAAAGCTAGTGAAGGCGCTTTTCAGGAGTATACAGTGCTCAGAACAAATCTCGTGTCAAAGATTCCGGACTGGATGTCTTTTGAGTCTGCGTCGGTCATACCGCTTGGTCTGGCCACGGCTGCGTGCGGACTGTTTCTAGATGACTTTCCGGGACTCCAGCTTCCTACTGCACCGCAGCCACAAGAACATACCGGGCAGACAGTTATAATCTGGGGTGGTTCTACCAGTGTTGGGTATGTACAGTCATACGGATGGCAAGCCGCCTCCACTAACGCATGCAATAGATGCAACGCAATCCAGCTCGCTGTCGCAGCAGGATACGAAGTCATCACGACTGCCTCACCAAGAAACCATGCGCTCCTGAAGAAGCTAGGGGCTGCCGAAGTGTACGACTATAACAGCCCCACAGTGGTACAAGACATCGTTGCTGCCATGAAAGACAAGCACAGAACATCTGCCGGAGCATATGCAATTGGTGTCGGATCTTTGGGCGCTTGCATCGACATTCTCAGCAAGGTCGATGGCAAGAAGTTTGTCGCCCAAGCCAGCCATGACATTCCAATGGCAGAATTCCCGAAAAACATGCTTTCAGTCATGTGGAAGATGGGATCGAGCTTCGTGGGATGGAAGATCAAGGGCCTTACAAAGGGTGTCGGATACAAGTTTGTCTGGTCGACTGAAGTCATGGCAAACAAGCTCGGATCCGACATCTATGAGAAGTTCCTGCCTGCTGCACTTGCTGGAAAATCGTTTGTGGCTGCTCCTGAACCTCGGGTAGCTGGCAAGGGTCTTGAAGGAATCGAGGACGCGTTTGAGGTAGCCAAGAAGGGTGTCAGTGCAAGGAAGATTGTTGTCAGTCTTTGATTTTTGTCTTTTTGCAAACCTACATGTCATCGTGTTCGTTAATACCATGGTTTCTTTCATGTCCACGTTACGCGCCAGAACACCCGATTTTCTGATGTTGCTCGACTTCGTCCGCGAACCGATCACGACGCTCCTGTCACATCTGTGGCTGGAGTGACAAGCGAATCATGGACGGTCAGAAGAGAAGGAAGACCTGGAGGATTTCAGCATGCACGTTGATGACAGGTCGGAGGGATTGGAACTCCGCAGTCTGTAGACGCGTGAACTTGGAGCGGGGTCCGGCACAAAGTCATTGCGTCAGAGGTGATAGAGAGGAGTGGGTTGGCTCAACAGTCACACTCTTCTTTTGTTCTAATACACAAGACTAGACTGTCTGATCTTCAATCAAACCCGTTACACTTGCCTGGGTTAGTCGCAACTGACACGTTCTCGACCACGGCCATGGAGAAAGACAAGACACAAAAAGACCTACCCGCGTGGTTCAAGGACACTCGCCAGAAGGGCTCTAGTGCAGCAGGCAATGCGCTTTTCACTATCTTGCGATTGGCGGACATTCCTCTCCAGTACTACATACTCTCTTCTGGCCTGGGATTGAGGATGGTGCATAAGCTGGGTGGCACGACCATTTCCAGCCCAGTCACATCACCAGCCACTGCGATTGGGCTTTCACCGTATCATTCTCTCGTCCTTGGTCTAGCTGTAGGATCAGCTGCGAAACAGATATACTGGTGTTTAGGGGTAGCAGACAACAAGTTTGAGCCGGGCTTTTCTACCATGATCGCTGCTTATAACACAACTTTGAACACGCTCAACACATTGCTGACGCTTTGGGCCGTGACTTCAAACCGACCGGCAGCTGCAGATACCTGGGCTGAACTATTCACATCCCACTCAAGCGTAGCATTTGGAGCCGGTCTCTACGCACTCGGTCTGTGGACAGAATGGTGGTGTGAGGTGCAGCGCAAGCGTTTCAGACAGAATCCTGCCAATAAAGGCAAGCTCTGTACCGAGGGACTCTTCGGACTGGCACGTAACATCAACTATGGTGGTTACACCCTGTGGAGAACAGGCTACAGCATCGTTTGTGCAGGACTTCCTTGGGGGCTGGGAATGTTTGCATTCCTGGCTGGCGATTTCTCCCAAAGAGCGATTCCGCTGATGGAAATTTTCCTATCGAAGAAAGTGCGTATCATTAGGCCGTTCTCCCCCCTTTTCTTGTTCAGGTGAGAGCTAACAGCTTCCAGTATGGAGAACAATGGCAGCAGGTCAAGCAAGAGGTGCCATACAGGCTGTTCCCCTATGTTTATTAGAAAATCTCGGGATGTGGAGGAGAAAGGCCGTTGGGCAGCGACAGCAAGCTATCGTTATCACAAACAGCTGCGTGTTCACATGTGATGGCTGAATGCGAAGTCGAGCTGCACGGTTAAATTGCCACACACCCAATCAAAGGCGGTCAACGGGAAAGCTACCCTGGTGGTGGCTGTAAGGAACCGTAATTGTGACTTCCGCCAACACTCAGGGTTTCGTTGCAAATGACGATGATGATGTTCGTCGCTTTATCAGAGTAGCAGACAGATAAGTTCAATAACTAGGAAAAAGCAGCGGTGGGAAATCCAACTTGAGTCGAAACGGTTGTTATGATGATAGCATGGTTAGCAAAAAGTGAAACACGCGGAGGGGTCGGAACAAAGAGGGTTCTTTTTTGGGCGCTGATCACGTTTGGGACGGCGCATGTTCAAGACTCATAACATGCGTGAGTGCCCCGCTATCTTCTCCCGACTCCCTTCTGATGCGTTATTATTATCATTGTTGTTGCTATTGCATCAAAGCCAGCGTCTGTTCTTGACTTGACCGAAAACAGCTCAAGTTCGCCTATATTCCAGAGGTCGTCTGCCGTGTCGTCCCTTGGCCGCAATCACACCGAGTCGAAGAAGGGCCGCTTGAATCGCAACTGGCGGAAATTGTTTGGACACCCGTCGGGCCTTCTCTAGCAATTTTCCCATACTTGCCTTTCTTTCTCTTCGCACCTTGCTTTCTCTCTTCTTGACATATACAAACATGGACTCAACAAGTGTGCTGGCACCGCCTAAACCCAACCCCCACCAAGACTGCGGCAGCCGTCCGCATGACTACCACGTCGACATGGAACAAACCAACGAGCCTCTCATTCTCAAGGATGAGAACTGGGATCTCTACTCGGTATCAGGAGTCGCCGCTGTACAGATGTTGGCGCAGGCGCTGCAATCGCTAGCCAACATTACCGGAGATGTCACATGCACAACGCCTGTCTACCAAAGGCAGCAAATGTTCAAGAGGCCTGCAACCATCCCGGAAGGCTCGAATCCGCCGTCGCCCGACTCGCTCACTCCTCCTGCACATACACCGCAACTCGAAGGCTCACCGACTCTTGCCCCTCACCACGCGGTACCCGTTCACCCTATCGGCGCCCCCGAGGCCCAACGCGACGAGCCCATTGCTCCACCCGCCGACTACTCGCCCGAGCCTGACGCCGCTGAAGAGAGCGCGCTTCAGCTTGCAGCCGTCTCGCGACGCTTCTTCCTCAAAGCCGCTCCTCCGTTCTCCATTACCGACTACCTCCTTCGCATTCACAAATTCAGCCCGCACTCGCCCGGTGTCTACCTGGCCGCGGCATCATACATACATCGCCTGTGTGTCGTAGAAACCATGGTGCCAGCCACTCCTCGTACGGTACACCGCTTAGCGTTGGCCGCCATCCGCATCGCCAGCAAATCACTTGAAGACAACAAATGGACCCAAGAGCGCATCGCCCGCCTTGGCGGTATAAGCACAAACGAGCTCAGGAAGCTCGAAATCAGCTTTTGTTATTTGCTCAATTTTGATCTTTTCCTGCGCCCGGAAGACTTGCAACGGAGCATGTGGTTGCTACAGAGCACAGCCCGTCAAGGTCTGTCCGTGAGGCGACGCCTTAGTGAGGGCTTCATCATGCGACTGCCGCCCAGGCTGTTACCGGAAGCTGCCATTGGAGCATGATTATGATTCGAGAACATGAATAACGCCTTGCCAACGACTTTTTTTGTTTTGTTCGAGACGAGGAAATGAAAGCAATGCACTCTTGGAAGCGATATTTTTGGGCATGGCGTATTGTGAATTGGTATGGGTCAGGCGGGGTGTTTGGGAGGTTGTATATATTGGCTGGGCAAAGGGACATCTATTCTCGGATTTGATTTCGAGTTGTTTATATTAGTCCTTTGGTACCTTTCTCACCAAGGACAATGAACCAATAATTACGGACAATCCGTCCTTTTTCTTCAATCCTTCCTTGGTCAGCAGCCACATGTGGCTCATACAAACGCCAGTAAGCTGATTTCTCCAGCCACATACTAGCACATGCATGCCCAGGTACCTCGCTTGCTTGCTTTGCTTCAACACACCATCTAGTCCTTGTCGGCCTGATTTGCAAGAAATCCTTTTCCAGGCCATAAGGCCGATGTTTGCTAGCCCATAGCTGAAGGCCTGTATGAGGCTGTGTTTCTAGCCTTTCGGAGTCTGCTCCAAATCCTTCGGTCTTCATCTAATCCACCACATCCTTGCTTTTCACGAGTCGCAAAGGCAGCACAGCCATTGTGGCTTCAAACGTGCTGACAAGCAAATACGCGATCGTCGCTGTTTGACATTTGTGCTTGCATACAGCAAGAAGAAAAAAGACATACCTTTGAGCATGTTTTACTTTTGAGCACGTTCAAAAGATCAACAGAGGACTGGACATCTTCGGACACACAAACTGCAGAAGGTGTAAACAAATTGGTTGGATGGAGAGAAGAATGAGGTGGAAGGGAAGGCTGCCGAGACGGACCGCTGCCGCAAAAGCATCTTTTTTCGGGGATCGTCATGAGCCCCATTTACTCCACAGCCACGAGTGTGCGTGCCCGCGCGCGCGGAAATGTCACTTTTGCGCGGGTTCCTGTCATCTACTGTAGCACCTGTGTACATGAATTGTCAAATGACCAGATTTCTTGTCATGGTGTGTCTTTCTTCGCTCTGGGTATGTCTGGCGTGGGTGTACATGTGGTTGTTGTATCCTGCTTCGTTCGGGATTGGTTCGATGATCAAGAAGGAGGTTTGATACAAAGTGTCTGGCGTAAAACCAGAAAATGCGCAACAGTCCATGGCAGATGATACCACAGATCGATCGTCATGAGGGAGAGAGATCAGTGCGTCAGTGCATCCATCTCTGTGGCAGAACACCTGCTTGGCGGCTGTATGATGCGCGTGCGATAACATGCTCTCATCCGCTGCAGTACCCATATCATTGGGACCAAAAAACAGCCATCTCCTTCTGCCATCTTTGCCTCTGCAAATCCAGCAATCTTGTTCAATTTCCCATCTACTAACGACCAGCCTAGTGGCCAGACCTCCCAGCGGGGATGAGAATCCTTGCAGATGAACAAATCATGTCTGGGTCTTTGGGCCAGGCAACAACCAACACCTCTTGCATGTCAATACCAGAACCCGCGTAGTCACGTTCACAACCCCTTCCACCCTCTACGCACATTAGACTTTTTCTCAGAACTCCCGTCAAGAAGAGAGTGCGTTCCAAACAGCGGTACCCTCGTACGAGTCATCTCGGTGTCGAAGAGCGTGCAACGGCGAGAAAAGGACCGTACGGTGGAGGCTTTGCGAGGCAGAACTGGTGTTGTTGGTGGTGGCCGTGCAGCAGGCGGGTGGTTTCTGCCTTCCACTCACTGTAAGGCTGCCTTTCCCCGAATCTTCGGGTTTTCCGAACCATCGTTTTTCACAGCCCACTAGAATAGCAGCTCTGTTCTGCTTGAACATGTCATAGCAGGTAAAGAGCGACGGATCATTGCATTAAGTAGAAGTGTCATAGCTCCTCCTGCTTTGCTCGTTCATTTTTTGCTCCTCCCTCTGCTTTCTCAGACTGAAACATCTTTACCTTTGACTGATCCGCGTGGGCATATTATTTTTGCTTGACTTCTGAGACATCTGACAACAACGACACGAGACCTTTTGCACTTGCCTCTTATTGTCTTGGATCTTCGAGACATCTCGACATCCTTTGCTGCTTGTTACATTTCATTTTGATCCTCGCTGTTGGTCTACCAGGAAACCCATCTGGATACCCCATCTTCTTTGGAACATCTTTGGATTTTTCTTCTTGATAGCAGCAGAGTAGTACTTTTTGACTGACGAGTAAACTCTCCTCCTCCCATTCCCACGGGTCCACCCGGATTTTTGGCCCAGGAAAAGCTTCCTCTAGGACCAGCTGCAATGTGTGATATCAAGAGGATCACCACGGTACACAAAAACGGACCCCCAGACACCAAAGATGAAGTCATGCTCTGCTCAAACTCCATCCGCGGCCAGACCTGTGAGAATACCCTCATCCAAGAACAGCGAGAACGCTCTCCGAGACACTCGCACTTCCCACTTCCGTCATCCCCTTCGAGCCCAAGAGCAGTGATTTTGCATCATGATGTTTCCCCCAAGCCCAAGGAGCCACCGCAGGAACGACATTATGAGCCCAAAATCTACGTCAGATTCCGAGGCTTGAAGTCGCCGATCTTGAGCATGCACAAAAAAGATGATGGCGGTTCTGGCAGGAGGCGTGACAGTGGTGGCCCTTCAAATCCAGCGTATATCTTGCCTGAGGCTCCTATGCCACCGCCGGCGATTGATTTCCGGCCGGAGAGAAGATTGCCGCCGCCCTCGGGAATTTCTTCTATGGTGACACCGCCAGTTCCTCCCATGCCTCCGCAAGGTCCGGCTGGAGCAGTCTTTACCACCAAAGACACTGTTCCTTCGTCATCGGGAACACCCAGCCGAACATCCTCATCCAGAAGCAGAGATGCTTACAAGGCAGTTCAAGACTTAACGAGGTTGATGGTCCCAAGCAATGGTCCACGACAGATCAGACCAGGTCTGAGTCGTATGCGATTCGACGCCAGTACAAAGTTCCACGATTCAGCTTATGGCTCGAGCAATATATCTCCCACCGAAGCACCCAAGACAGAAAGCAATTCTGAGACTCGAAGCACCACTACATCTGGACGCAGCGCAAATGACATGTTCAACTACACCAACGATATTGCGTTACGCAATGCAGAAAACACCGATGACGACGATGACGATGATGATGGAGACAAAGGATCGAGGTCGTCTAAGAGTCGTAAGAGTTATCGTATATTTAGGCGTGCGGCGGGTAAGAACAATCCGGAAGAGACAGAGCGCAAGATGCAAGAGAATCTCAGGGCGGCTACGGATTACCAGTACCAGGCGAGCGAACTTGGCGAAGGATCAGTCAGGTCGAATTCGGGATCTGGACGGAGGCGTCGACACAGGAGTCGTGTCTCAGACGAGTGATTTCTTTTTGATGCCGAGTTTTGCGCCAAAGTCTGTCTTCTTCTTTGGTTTGCGTGCGAAGGTCGGAACGGGCGGCGGACCCATGGGCGCACTTGTACTTGTAGTAGTCGATGTAGAAGCGGTACCATTTCCTTCTTCCTCAGGGTCCTCGACTAGACGTCTGACCTTCTCGCCCGTGCCGGCCAGGAAAGCCAGTCTTGCTGCTTCGGCGTCCTCTGCTTCCTGTCTTTCTCTTTCATCGTCCACTTTGTCCACCACCGTCACCTCGGCCCCCTCTTTCGCTGTACGTTCATTTCTTGCGTTGCGGGTCCGGATCTCGTCAAGGGCGTCGGCAATTTGCATCTCGGTCTTTGCATCCAGCGTCTTCGTTTCCAGTTCCTTCATGGCGTCGCGCTCGGCTTCCTCGCGCTCGAGTCTGTCCAGTCTCTCTTCTTCAGTCTCTTCTGCCAATTTTGCTTCTCTCCAGGGCTCGAAATTTCGTTTGGCGCCTTTCTCTGCTTCGTAGTCCATGTTCTTTGGGTCAGTCTTGAACGTGATTTCCTGCATGTGATGTTAGTTTCTGTTCAGATAGACTCGTTGACTTGGAAGCAAGGTGCTTACCTGTGAGCATCTGGTACATTTGATGTAGAAGCGGTAAATGGTAATGGCATAGTACTTTTCGTCAGTCGTCTCCTTGCGGGCGTTGAACTTTCTGCCTTTGTAGCTGCACATGAAAGGTTAGCCTTTTGAAAGACAGCGCAAAGCAAGAGACATGATGTGACTTACATGAATTCGCCACAAGCAGTGCACTTCATACTGTAGGGAGCCATGAGTCTGACGGTCTGCAGCTGAGGGCCCGTCTTCTTGGGCCCTCGCTGTCTGACCATCTTGGACGGATCGAAGTCCGGAGGATAGTATTTGGTGAGCACCTTACGTTCCGACATGGCTGCGGTTGATGTGTTTGATGATGATGATGATGATGATGATGATGGTGAGAAAGAAGGAGAAGAAGATGGTTCCCTACACACTGACTGCGGCAAGCGCAACACTTTCGAGGCAGCGGCAGTCACATGGTCTGTGCGCACTGTTCTGGCTTCCCGTCACTCGCATGTGAAAGGCAATTGCACAACACAACTCGTCATATCCGTGTATACATTATTCGCTGTGTCCTTTCAAGCTATCAACTCCTGAGAGGTAGATCCAGGAACCATATCCCTATGTACAACTATCTCCCGTATGCAATATTTGGTCATGTCTGTCGTTCTTCTTGAGATTAATCATATCACATCCTGTTCTGCCCTTGAGCTGCACCATAGCGGTCCATGAGATCAAAGACCATCGTGTTGTTGACTCGACAGTCGCTGCTACCATCACGGCAACCAAGCGCTTGCTCAACCTCGGCACCGGCTTCGCCATGCAGCGTGCGAATGACATCGGCTGCAGCGAGACAGGATGAAGTGTTGTCCTGGTTGTAGCCTGCACTTGTCATGGGTGTGGGCGAGTTGAATGATGTCGATACTGGGTATCCATTTGACGGCGAGGCATAGCTAGCAGGAGTCGAGTATGTGCCTGGCTGGGGTATGGTTTCGACAGCAGACATATCCCAATCAAGAAGTTGCGAAGCAGGGACACCGTAGCTAAACGCCTGCGGTGCATACATTGGATACTCTTGAGTGAAGGCAGCCGGTGAAGTATGTGTACTTTGATGGTGCACCGCAGGTGCTGAAGATGGGGGAGGAGGAGGAGGAGTCATGAAAAACTGCTGTTGCTGTTGCGACTGGGCTTGTAGTTGCTGATGTTGGAGTGGTTGGCCCTGATGCTGCATATGTTGTTGAGCTGGAGGCATGAAATGATGCTGAGGCTGTTGCACTTGCTGCTGAGGATATGGTTGCTGGTGGCCTTGTTGCTGCTGCTGCGGCTGCGCAGGGTATATGTGAGATTGAGGTGACGCGGCCACAGCAGGAGAGGCAGAAGCTGGAGCTGGAGCTGGAGCAGGAGCCGGGGCAAGAGCGATGGCGCGCAGATTCTGTTGTGGTTGAGGTGCAATTGCGACCGAGGTAGCAGATGCGGATATACAGCTCTCCCGCCTCGAGCCCATGTCGTCTTCGTCTTCAGTCTTGCACACCTGTCCATCACCGCATGCTGAAATGGATGAGGGCCGACATGGCTTCCGTGTCACCAGCATTACCTCCAGCATTTCCGCAGGTGATGGCGTTGCAGAGTATTCATCATGCTCCGGGCCGTCGATGTCGGCATCGTTGAGGCCTTGCTGTCGCAACAACCGCCGTAGTCTTTTGTTCTCGTCAAGCACTTTGCGTGCAGCTGCTTGGATCTCGGCCGACGCTTCTGCACCAACCGCTTCACAGGAGCGGTATTTGGTCTCGAGTTCTTGCAAGTATTCTTTGCGACGAGCGCGACTTCTACGCTGGTTGTCTCGGATGCGCGCCAGGTTGGCCTTTTGCTGCGGCGTGGGCTCGCTCATCTCGGCTCTTGTCGCTCTATCAGGTCGTGTTATTCGTCCGATTCGAAAGTACAGAGAATGCTACAAGGTTTGTGTTCCGATCCGGTGCGCATTTTGGGATTATTGGCACTACTGTTTGGCTCCAACCATGTAGAAAAGCAAGGCCGTCTTTTGCCCCCGTAGTTTTGAGCCTGATCCACTTCGACCCGTGTTCTTGGAAAGGGACTCGACCAAATCACGAACAACATTCGACGACGACATATTTTTTCTTTTCTTGATTATTCAAAGGTACCTTTCAACAAGTCAACATGCAAGACGTATGCCATTCCAACCATGATGTGCCAATTTGCAATCTTGTCTCTTGCCATTGGCCGTCTAAGCCTCCACCATCGGCATTTTCCACGTGATCGATATGATCATGGATGCGTGCAAGCCACATGTCTTGTCAACATCACCACCTTCTTCCTTGGCCTTGTCCGAATCCAGACCGGCCATCTTCACCCTGCTCTATACCGTCATTTACCGCAGTTCATGGCAAAATCACGTTCATGTTGACAGATGCACCTACAAGTTTTGATATGTAGGGTTCAAGATCAGCAGGCTTTTCGAAGAGGACCCAAAATGAGATAGCAACCCCTTTTCGCTCATCCATCTAGACTGACAATGTCCGCGACACGTCCACCAAAGCCACCCGTACCGGTAAAAGACCACAGTCACGTTTGACGAAAACCAGGAGAAGCCTTTGCGGCGGCTCCAAAACAACCTCACGAGTCTCCGATAATGTTCGCTCTGGGCGACGAGAACTCGCCGGGTTTCGTTCAGCCCATTTTAACGTTATTTTGATATTGGAAGGTACAGTCCAAGAGGCCAAGTCCTTGGATTCCTTTGCTTTTGCCATGCAGCGCAGCCTGTCTCGACTTTCCCCTCATCACTAACTTTCATTTTCCAACGACACTTCATTCTTTCTACCACAGTCGCGTCTTCGTCCCGCTTGTTTCAATCTTCGCCGTGTCGCTTGGCTGGCTTGGATATTCTTGACATCGGGTTCATACGGATCGACACTCACCATCCCCGCATCGTCCGTTGTCATTGTGGAGCAATATGGAGCATCAGTACGGGGGACAGCATGGGGAAGTCTGGGGCTGTGGGCCAGATCAGAGGTAAATTGTAGTAAAGGGACTGTGCTCTTCTCGTTTGGTGGACTGGTATAAGTTTCACTTCGTCACCCACGCTTTTTCTTGGGCCAGTACGAATCTCATCTTCTCATTTCGTGCCTATCACTTCCATCTTCTCTCCAATCATGCAGAAAGACAACATTGAAAAGCCATCAGTCATGATGGTCGAGGACGTTACCGACGATCTTGACAAGCCCCAAGTCAAGAAGGATTACTCTGGTGTCTCAGAGAAGACCGACCCTGCTGAGATTGCCCTTGTCAAGAAGCTCGACAGATGGATCATGCCTATGCTGTGGTCCATGTACTGGCTCAACTACCTTGATCGCAATGCCATTGCCTTGGCTCGTCTCAACTCGCTCGAGGAGGATTTGAACCTGACTCCAACCCGTAAGTCGCAAGCTTCAAGCTTCAAAACCCAAGCCCGTTAATTGAACACACGACTGACCATATACAGAATATCTTACCTGCGTCAGCATCCTCTTCGTTGGCTACTTGCTCGGGCAGATCCCCTCAAACATGCTCCTTACCCGCGTCAGGCCTAGTCATTATATGGGTGCTTGTATGGCCCTGTGGGCTATTGTTTCGGCCTTGACCGCCCTCTCCCACAACTTCATTGGTCTTCTGCTCACTCGTTTCTTCCTTGGTGTCACGGAAGCTCCTTACTACCCTGGTGCTGTCTACTTGCTCAGTATCTTCTACAATCGCAAGGAGATTGCCACCCGCATTGCTATCTTGTACACTGGTAACATTCTCGCCACTGCATTCGCAGGTCTCATTGCTGCTGGTATTTTCCACGGTATGGACGGAGCTGCTGGCCTTGCTGGTTGGCAATGGTAAGGAAAACTTGATCCTGATGATATAAAACGCAAAGCTAACCTTCCTGGAGGTTGTTCATCCTACAAGGTGTTGTAACTTTTGTGATTGCCGTCATCGGATTCTTCTGTCTGCCCGACACTCCTTTGACCACCAGGTGGCTCACTGCTGAGGAGAAGCAACTTGCCCACCACCGCATTGCCATCGATACTGTCGAGAAGAAGGGAGACACCAGCGTCTGGAACGGTCTCAGACAAGCCGCCTCCGATCCCGTCGTTTGGCTGTTTGCCCTCATGGCTCACCTCCACTTGGCCGCCAACGGATTCAAGAACTTCGTAAGTCTCTTTTCTCTCCATTTTGGGAATCTACTGTTCTAACATGTATCTTTAACAGTTCCCCACCGTCGTCAAGACCCTAGGCTTCAACACCACCATCACCCTCGTCCTCACCTGCCCACCTTACCTCATCGCTGGCGCCTCTACCCTGCTCGTCTCTTGGTCATCCGGCAAAATGAACGAACGCACCTGGCACATTACCGTCAGCAAAAGCGTCGCCATCATCGGCTTCATCGTCGGCGCCGTCACCCTCAACACCGGCGTCCGCTACTTCGCAATGGTCGTCTTCACCATCGGCACCTACGCCGTCAACTCTCTCATTCTCGGTTGGGTGGGCAGCACTTGCGGTCAATCCGCCGAAAAGAAAGCCGCGTCCATTTCTATCGTTACGACCATCATGAATGCTAGTTTCATCTGGACGCCTTATCTCTGGATGCCCAGCGATGCGCCCAAATATGGCATTGCCATGTTTTCGAGTGCGGGATTCTCGGCCGGTACCGCGTTGACCGCTTGGGTTGTCAAGTTTATCATGAAGCGTCGTAATGAGAGACTTAGACAGTCTGACGATGAGGTCCAGACTTTCTACGTCTACTGAGATATCCAGAGATGAAGGTATGATGAGGACTGGCGATTGGGATGATGGTAGTCCGGTACAGCGAAAACAGAATGTACAAGCTGGATATGATTGAATTGACGGGAGCATAGTGGGTTTTCTGTTTAGGCTTATCACGAATACATATATCTTATCATGACGTTTTTCTTTTTTTTCAAACCACCCAGAATTGAAAAATGCAATCTCAAGGAAGAAAGGAAACGATGCCCTTGGCTGTTTGAAATCTCACCACGGGGGAGAAGAAGCATTTGTATTGGCGTTGATGTCGCTCAAGAAGAAATGCCACCACACTTTATGGGAAGCATAAACCCTCATCGCAGACGTATAGGAGGATTCCTACCCCGTCATTCACATTGCGTATTTATCGGGTCGAAGCACTATGGTGATCCTGTCTCTTGTACGCGAGTAAAGACAACCAAGTGATGACGCTGACGAACAAATCATTTGAGCATATCAACAATAGATCCCTGTGAACCTTACAAACCATTTCTGCTCATATGCTCACACACCTACCCTTTCACCGTCTTTAACCCCCCACCCCCGTTCAAGCAACCTCTTCACCCCCTCCAACTCCAACCCCATCGTCTCAGGAAAACACCTCCACACCCACGCATACCCTCCCGTACACACAACCCCATACACCGCAAACGTGACGCTAGCCCCCAACCCCCTCATCATGGGCAAAAAGGTAGCTCCGACCACAAAATTGCTAGTCCAGTTCGTGGCGGTCGCAAAGCCAGAGCCAAGGCTGCGCACAGAGAGGCTGAAGAGTTCGGATTGCTGCCAGGGGACGCAGCCGAGGCCGCTGGCGTAGGCGGCGATGTAGAGGATGAGGGAGACGAGGAGGATTATTGGCCAGGGTGTTGGGGTGGGAGGGGATGAGGTGGCCGAGGGCGAAACGTCGATGTGTAGGAATGCGAGAGCGCAGCTGCCAAGTCCAAGGATCATAAAGGGGATTGAGTAGAGGAGGATGCGGCGGCGTCCCACGATATCGATGATGGCAAAGGCGAGTAAGGTAAAGATGAAGTTGGTGAGAGCGATACTTAGGGATGTGCCGATGGGAGAGGAGAATCCGACCAGAGAGAAAATCGTGGCGCTATAGTACATGAGCGAGTTCATGCCACTCAGCTGTTGCAGAGCTTGTAATCCACAAGCAATGGCTAGAGCTCGACGGTTGGCCGGCACAGTGATGAGTTCGTTGAATGTGCTACCACTAGCACTGAGCTGTTCCTCTTTGACCTCGTGCTTGATCTGGGAGACCAAGTCATCGCTGTCATCGTGACCAAGCTGAACGAAGACGGCTGCGGCCTGGTCATCTTTCCCTTTCAATACTAGCCAACGAGGCGACTCAGGCATACCGATGAGCAAGCCCGCCTGAAGAACAGCAGGAACGGCTCCCGCACCTACAGACCATCTCCAGCGACCCATGACCGCCCAACCGACAACGTAAGCGACGACCTGACCACCGGTGATGAACAAACTCTGGACAGACACAAGTTGGCCTCTCCTTTCTGCGGGGGCAATCTCTGCGATATAAAGAGGCACCACAGCACTCGCTGCACCAACAGCAGCACCGACGATCGCACGTCCCAAGACCATGGTCCAGACATTTGTGGCAGCAGACTGGAACAGCGCGCCAAATATAAAAAGCCCACAAGCAGCAGCAATCACTGGTCGTCGACCCAAGACATCCGAGAAATGTCCTGCAAGCGGCGATGCTATTAGTGCCAATAGAGATGTGCTGCTCGTGATGGCCGACAGATCCAAGGTCGACAGTGGGCGTCCGAGGTCTTCATGTATCGAGACCAGAGTGGACGATATCACACCGGTGTCGTAGCCAAACAACAATCCACTGAGCCCGGCGCTCAATGTGAGTAACCAGATTAACCGATGGGCATCTGTTCTGGTGACTTCTGGCCGGACGTCGGCGTCATCGTCTCTCTCTTCCAGAATCAGCGGTCGCTGGGAGTCATCGCCGGTCGCATCGCGCATTTTTTCAATCCTGGAGCTCTTTGGTGTATTTGGAGGTTAGAAAGGCTCGAATGCTCCGAAAGGGGTTGATGTCGAGGCAAGGTACAAGGCCGAATGCCGATCGGGCTTTGGCGGCGTCCTCGGCTTGTGAGCGACTGGGGTTGGATCTTCAGGCACCGCAGATCATATGATTTGCAGCAACTTCATCGTCACACGACGAGGGCACACGATGTTGACATTTGCATGTTACAATTCATAGCGGATATTTCGACTAGCTATCCACCCCAATAAGCTTTCCATCCATTTCCCCTTGCCAATATCGAAGCTGGAGCAGATCTTGATAAGCTCGCTCTCATATTGACAAATCTCATCTTCCTACCAATCTGCTCTTCTTGGCCTATAGCTATTAACTGTACAGCCCGGGTCATTGTCCGGAAGAGATTGTTCTTCACTTAAATCCTGGACGGACAATCGGCCGACTTGTCCTCGTCCTAATACAGGCTCTCTGGCGCTGTAGGAAGAAAATTGCTGTATTCTCCCGAGGCGTGGTCACGTTGTCTTTGGGGACCAGGTGATCTTGCCACTGTGACGTGGCAGATGTAGATTTTTCTCATTTGCCCTCGTCTCCGGGGCCGGCAGCATGTGCTGGTGGCATATTGGGGCTAGGGCCTTGCTGAGGCGCAGCATGATGTTGGCGAGGAGTCATCTGGTTGTGGTTGTATCCTTGGTTCGACATGGCACGGTGCTGCATAGGGTAGCCGTGCTGACCATGAGGTCCACCTGGAAACTGGCCCTGAGGGAAGTTACCACGCATTTGTTGCACTGTACCGTCGTTAATTGAATGAAAAGCATGAAGAGTCATGTTTTGTGAACTTACTTTGTCCCGGGTGCTGCTGCTGCATCATCATGGGTCCAGTGGGCGGCATTTGCATGTACATCTGTCCAGGATGTCCTTGTTGCGAACCTGAATGGCTCATGGGATGTCCACGTCCGAAACCGGGGCCTGGCTGGGGAGCAGCGTGACCAGGAAAGTGAGGCTGCACGTGACCAGGAACAGGTGAGGCATACATTGGTACTTGTTGTGCCATTGGCCCGTTCATGAAGGGTCCGTTGGATGATTGTTGAACCATCATGTGGCCCCCGATAGGAGGACCCTGTGGACTGCCGAACTGTTGAGGACGCATCATACCAGGGCTCATGTAAGGAGGCATGCCTGCGGGGAAGTGCTGCAATTGTGGGTGCATCTGCGGACCATAGGTCATAGCAGGAGGCAGACGAGGAGATGGCTGAACGGAGGGGGTGTTAGAAGCATACTGCACGCGATGCTCATCAAAGTGTTGGCCAGGATGATGGGCCTGAGGAGGGTAGAAACGAGGAGTTTGGTTTGCTGCTGGACCATTCTGTAGGTGAGGTGGCAGTTGATGGGAGTGTGCCATGACACTGTTGGTAGGAGTGTGCATGGGCGGGATACCGACGGCCGGACTCTGAGCAAACATGTCACGGTAAGTCTTGTCCTTGTTGGCATCTGCGACCTCCCATGTTGGCAGAGTACGGTATGGTTGAGGAATACCCCCGTTGGAGGCGAACGTCTCAGTCTTGTTCTCGGCAGCAGTAGTCTCGAGCATGTATTTGAGAGGGTTGAAAGCGTCCTTGAGGGAAGGTCTTTCAGACAAAGGCTTATCGCTCTTGCGGGAGAAGAACTTGACTGGGGATGCGGCGGACACACTGGGGCGTTTTGCAGGTTGAGAAGTCGCCTTCGTGGGTGACGTGGGCGTGAAAGCGCTGGCTGAGGGGTTTGGTCTGAACTCCATGGCCTTGACATTGAGTTTCGCAGCGACGCCCGAGGGGCTCGTCATGTCTCGGGAAGCAGGTCCGGTGGGCGGAGAACGAACTTCTGGAGGAGGGATAGGCGTGGGAGCTTGCATGTTAGCCATGGGAGCCCTGTATTGCTGACCTGGTCTGGGGGGCATGCCATGCGCCATGTTGGGTCCACGTGGAGGCATGGGTTGGTTCTGTCGCACGTTTTGAGCCGTTCGTTGTCTTTGACTGAGCGGAGAGCTTGGCTCGATCGACGCTTCAGGGCGTCTCGGTGGTTGGCCTGTCGATGGTGTTTTGCTGGCTTCAGATGAAGCGGCGTCAGGCTTGACGGGTGCAGCGGCAGCGGGGCTGGCTTCAGCAGATGTGGCCTTGGACTCCTTCTCGCGAGCCTGCTGCTCAGCCTTGGTCACGATCAAATTCTGCTTCTCCTTTGTTTTGGCAAGGATGGGCACCAGATCTTCGGGGACGCGCGAGTAGAGCTTGAAGTTCTCGGCAAACTTCTTGAGGTCGTTCAGTTTGACCGACTTCTCCTGACGAAGATTTGCGCGTGCACGCTCCTGTACCACGCGTTGATGCTGCTGTACACGAAGCTTCTCATTGTTGGAGAACTGCTTGAAGGAGTCCAGAACCTTACGCTCTACACCTTCTGTTGCTCCTTTGCCAGCATTGATCGAAGGCACAGCCTTTGTGGTGGTGGAAGCTGGAGCAGGCTTACCATCAGGGCCAGATGCTTCTCCAGTGGTGCCTGTCACGGAAGGTGCAGCAGGGACTGATGTCGTAACGGGTGCCTCTTTGGGAGTGGCATCCACCTTAGCCTCGTCCTGCGATTTTTGCTCCTGCTGCTTGGAGGGGGCAGCTTGACTGTCCGAGTTCATGACCGTTGGGGGGCTGGGACGAGCAACCGAGACAATAGCTGGGTCGAACGGAGCACCCGGTACGGTGGGCTGACTGGTAATGGGCCTTCTGGAAGGAGGAACGTATGCGTTGGGAGCACCCTGCTTGAGGAGTGAGGTGATGTTAGTCTCGCGGCGGACACCGCTGTATCTGTGAAATGTGTTAGTCATGGATTGGCCAAACCAACACAGCTCAGCCTACCTCTCTTCCTCATCGAGACCACCATCACGTTCGGCATTCATGCGACGTTCTTCAGCAACATGAGAGTTGACTGGAGCACTACGTTCGATCTCACGAGCAATCCTCTCGGCTTCGGCGGCTCTGCGTCTGTAGTCCGGGTTGGATCTGTCAATAGCGGTTGTGTAGAGGTTCTCGTCGTAGTCACTTTTGACATTGTAAAGCGCTTCGTTTGCAGCAAACTGATCCCATTCTCCTGAACGCGTCGAGTCTTCCAGCGAGGTGTTGATGACAGTGTCTGCGCTAGGTTGCCAGGGTTGAAGCTCGCGCTCACGGATGTTGAGGTTGCCCGAAATCTCGACATCGGTACGGAAAGCAGGAGCATTGGCTTGCTGAGACTTTGTCTCGGAAGCAGCCAAGTACAAGTTGTTGACGGAAAGATCCACAATGTCGTGCAGACCGACGGTGACGACATGATCCGCACCTTCGCCGATGTACTCGTCGCTTTGATCGATTGTGCCGTTGATTTGGGGGATCGACTTCTTGGTATACTTGAGAGTAACGCGGGGGTCGTTGGACTCGGTCGAGGCGGACGAGAAGATGCCGCTCAACTGCTCTCCGTTCTTGAGGTAGACATTGACTTCCATGCCCTACGTAGCATGTCGGGTTAGTGAGATTCTGCAGCATGATTGGTGGTATGGCTCACGGTATAGTTCACGAGCAAGAACAGAAGTCTGTCTGTAGCATGCTTATTTGACGTGCCATTCTCTTGCTGTGGCTTGGACTGGGCATTCTTGGAGGTTCCATTCGACAGACCGTTGACGGTGGGGGTGGAAGCATTGGAGCGCTGTGTGATGGGGTTTGTGCCTTGGGTCCAGGCCCTGGGAGCAGGGGATTTCCTGAAAGACATGAATCAGACATGATCAAGAGTAGAGCACAACGTCGCATGTCAAGTTACCTCGAGGCAGCATCCACGGGGCTTGCAGCCTGCTTACGAGCACCGTCCAGAGTCTTTGCAAAGGAATTCGTCTTCAATTGCTGCTTTGACGTGCTGGAACTCGACTGTGGAGCTGACGAAGAGTTTGAGCCGTTCATGGCGGAAGGTTGGACCGACATGGTGGACTTGGGGGTCAGGGGAGGGACAGGAGACTACTCTGTCGCTCGTACGCGCAACCAGAACAACCGAATGCCTGATAACGTCCGAAGGGCTCGCGGTGTCGCGTGCTGAGGTGGAGCAGCAGCGAGGAGAGATCAGGAAACAGGTCGGCGAGCAGCCCGACAACTGATCAGTTGATTGAGGACAGACTACAGCTGGGTAGATGTCGTGTTTCAGTTGTCGACTGACGATGGGGAGCTTGGCTTGATTGGCCGACCCTTCTCGGGACGCTATCCGGCCCAGAATAGGGCTGACGTTGGAACGAAGGTTCGAGGCAGAGCGTAGTGTGCCACCTGAATGGCTTGCCTGTTTTGGCGATATCTTTCTTGTCGATACGCGATAATAAATCACCGTCAAAAGTGGCAGGAACGAATCTGGAGAGGAAAATGGCACGACTGAAGGCGCCTGCCTGTTCGGCAATCTTTGGAATTCGCTGTTGCACGTGAAAAAGAGGTTGTGCAGCTTCACTCATCACCATGCAACCAACTGCCTACCACACATGCGCTGTGTTTTGCGAGGTGTAGATGAAAGTGATTGATCTGCAGTTCATCACCAACTTGGCCATAGCGAGGGATATGCCCTCGTCGGACACTATACATGGCAATCCATCGAGGCCCTCGACTCGGCTTCGGCGACAGGCCAAGAAGGTGGAGACGAGCAGCAAGGCGACCATTCATCAGGAGCTGACTGTCGCATGGCCTCTTTGATATACACCAAATAAGCGTTTCTTTGTTCTCATCGCGTTGTTGTTTCCCTCTGGCGTTGTCGCATTGCGGTTTTGGTTGTTCTCTCTTGCACGCGCCACTCGTCGTTGTTTGTGCAGGCAGCCCCTTTAGACGCGGCGTCTCACCAAGCACCCACCGTCTACTAAGTATTAAAGACTTGTGACTGTTGGCTGCCACACGTCATGGCCTCCGAAGACCCCAATCTCAGAAGCAGCTCTGGCTCACGATCCTCGGCTGCTCGTTCCTCGGCGCGGCAGTCGTCGCAGCCCCAGCAACTGTCGACCATCGAGAAGAGCGTCACCCACCTCCTCGTCGCTACCAAACAGCTACTCGAAACCCTCACACAATGGTCCCGCAATGCGGCGAGCGAGAGCGAAGTCTCGGACGTCTATGTGCGCCTCGGCTACGAGTTCAACATTGCCTGTCGCGCCTTCAACAGCATAGGCGTCGACACCCAGGACCTTGGCCCAGTGCCTGACCTTCTCCGCGCCATCCTCGAGGAGACTCTGAGCCAGGAGGCCAGCCAACAGAGTCTCGATCGCTTCCTCCCACGTATCCGCGACATCATCATCAACCTTCTGCACGGTCTTAAGAAGAAGCAGCAGCGTCTGCGCCAACGCACGAGCAGTGGTAGTCAGAGCTCCAGGCAGGCCAGCGCCGCCGAATCCGCTGCCGACGACCTTCTTGCTCGCCAGTCTGCCAGTCGGACACAGTCTCAGAGAGTCGCCAATGAACCTCCGTCCCATGACCTCCCTCCACGATCTGCTTCCATCCAAGGTGGAAGGTCGTCGCCCAGAAAGGAGACCTTCAGCCCCGTAACTTCTACGAATCATGCCCGCGAGCCTAGTCGCGATACCACCAACTCCGACGCGTCCTCAATGTCAAGCAACGCCATGCAAAACATCCCCGTCATTGCACCATATCCCCAAGAAGACACGATGCCTGCACAACCACCGCCGCAATATGGAAACGAACCTGCTCCTGTGGCATACCAGCAAGAGTCACCACGACCTCCCTATACCGAGCACAATCTTCCGCTACCACCGCCTCCTCCTCCGCCGCCGAAACAACAAGATGCACTGGCTGCTTTACAACGAGGTGGAGAACTAGAGAGGAGAGCATCGAGACGCTTCTCTGCCTACCAGATATCCAAGCATTTGGGTTCCTCCAATGGAGTTCCTATGATTCCCTCAGCGCAGAACAGCCCAATCCCGAATCGAGGTCAGGATACACGCGAGTCTATGAAGGCCGTCCGCACTAGAAGTTACCTTCACAACAGGCAAAAGTCTGCCCAGCGAACTTTACAAGACTCTCCAAGACGAGAGCGACCTGAAGAGCAGAAAGCAGTCGAGAGGATAGACACAGATGTAGCTGAGTCGACACCTGCACTGGGCTTGGAGAGCACCAGTCCAATGCCAAAAACACCCGACGACAAGCTAGGGGCATATCCATTCCCCGTCCAACAATCACCGGAAGAGGCTGATATGGGTGCCAACATTAATGGACCCCTGCCGGATGCCTTCGTGGATCCTACCCCTGAGCTATCAAACGGGGGCGAGTTGCAGCGCCGCAAGTCTAGGATACAGCGGCAAACTACTCCCCCTCCACCTACAGACAAAGTTTCTGCCCAGCAGCAATTTGTTCCGGAGTCTTCACCACAGCCTGGCAAAGAGTTGACTCTTTTTCTTCAATACAAGAGCAAGATCAAAAAGTTTGTTTTGCCTGATGGTGGCGACTTGTCGATTGCAAGACTGCAGCTTGCTTTCATTGAGAAATTCGCATGGAACACACACAACAATGGAAATGACCTTCCAGAGATATATATTCAAGACCCCGTGTCGGGTGTGCGTCATGAATTGGAAGACTTGGCCGACATCAAGGACCGCTCTGTTCTCGTGCTCAACGTCGAGCAACTAGATGAAGTCAAGAAGCATTTCGATGACAGCATCGGTGGTATAAAGAGCATGATAGAGGGGTTGAAAGCCGCTGTCGATGACCAACAATCCGCTATTCATCGTGTGTCTGAGCGACAGCAGGAGTCGGCAAAGGAGATGGCTACCTTGGTTGCAGCTCCGCGCGCTCAAACACCTGTATCAACACCCTCGCCCCTTCAGGCAGCTTTCTCCAAGGGCGGTCCCAGTCAACTCACAGAAGTACAATCGCTCCGTCGCGAACTCGCGGTTGTCCGTCAAACCTATACATCATTTGTCGACGACATCAACTCATCAATGACCACCATTCGGACCAAAGCAGCCACAGTCAAATCCGCTGCCGAGAAGGCCCGTGTGCCTTCCATGCCTGCCGGGTCTGGTCGAACTTACGTCAACGGCGGCAAGAAATCGCTATCCGATGACAGCGAGAAGCTTGTCACACAAGTAGATGACTTGCAAGATACTGTAGAAGATCTCCGCAAAGACGTCGTACAACGTGGAGTCCGCCCTCTCCCTCGCCAATTGGATGCAGTCAGCAAAGACATTTCCACCGCCACAACCGGCCTTAAGAAACTGCAAGAATTCCTCAAACGCGAGAAACCGATCTGGACCAAAATCTGGGAGAAAGAGCTACAAGTCGTCTGCGAAGACAGAGACCTTCTCACTATGCAAGAAGAACTCTGCATTGACCTCGAAGACGATCTCGAAAAAGCAGCCGAGACATTCGCACTCGTCGAACAAGCCACCCGCCAGCAAAATCTGCAAAATACTCCTCGCTCTTCCTCTCGTACACTCAATCCTGTTGCTCTCGACCGCGGCGGCGATCCCCAAAAGGCTCGCACGGGTGTTTTGGGCGAAGTCCGCGCTCTGCAACCAAACCACGAATCACGTCTTGAAGCCATCGAGCGCGCTGAAAAGGCACGTCAACGCGAATTGGAAGAAAGACGCGACGGCGAATTCCAAAAAGAGCTTAGTAGTTTCGTCGAGGAAGGCAAGCTCAAGAAGAGTGGTGGCGTTGAAGAAGCAGAGCGGTTACGCAAACTCAAGGATGAAAGAAGCAGAAAGGAGAACTATGAGCTTTTGCAGCAGAGGGAGAGGGATAGAGCGGCGAAGAAGGCTGCTGCGGCTGCTGCTAAGGCTGCCGAGACCGAGAACGCTGCTGTCGCTGCTGCTGAGCCTGAAGCTGCTGCCGAGGTTACCGGGCCGGCGCCTGCTGCGAATACAGAAGAGAAGGAAGCGGCTGAGAAGCTGACAGCCGAGAAGACGGAAGAAGCTCCTATATCAGTGAAGGAAGCCGATGCAGAACCAACACCTTCCGTTACTGACGAAGACAAGAAACCGGATGCTCCGGCCCAGTCATCTCTCGAACCGCCGAATGCAGACGGCGCAGTCGACTTTGACGAACCCAGTCCGGCTGTAGAATTTGTAGATGCGCGAGAGATCCCACCTACCCCTGCCGCGGAGTAGCGATCCATGGCCAGTGTTTTAGGATAATCGAATACAATGCTCTTTCTCTCCTTTATGAGAAGCTGTTGGTCCATTCCTTGTTTGAATCACCTCGTCTCGGTCATAGTGCATGCATGGTATACGACAATACAGGAGTGCATGATGTTTCAGTATCCCAGCATCAGCACATGATGTGATTTCCTTACACAGCAAGGCACAAAAGTACCCAATATCGTCGCTGCACACACAGAGAGTGGTAAGGAGAGACAACGACCCTGCAACCTTCTTCCAGGGACGCTTCAATCGTGCCCTGAACCAGTGGGAAAAATCCCAAGCATCAAGAAGACCACTAAGCGAGCAAGCACAATCAATCACGAAACGCACAAGGCACACACACGCACGCACAACGGGCACATGACAACAACAGCAAACGCAACAGGAAGTTATTGGAGAGCAAGTTTTGATTTCCGCACTCTATATAATTGGCCGGGGTTGGCCAAAAGCCAGCCCGCGAGAGGAAGGAGGGAAGAGGAGAGGGAGGAGCAGAGGCCACCCACTGCATAACCATCAGCACCGAGAAACGACCAGCAAAGCAGAAACATCACTTACCCGTACGTCCGAGCCGCCCTTCAAGGGCGCTCGGGCTGTACGTACGGCGGCGGCGTGCTCACGTACGGCCGCATGGGGACCGATTGGTCCCCCGTCTCCAAGTGTCGGAAGTGGCGGGGGCCGCCCTGTTGCCATGCGTTAGTGATATGAACGACAACACCAAGCAGGAACGGAAACTTACGATCTCGGAGAGGAGGATCGGGGCCCTCTTCTTTTTGTTGTTGTTGTTGTTGTTGTTCCTGCTGCAGCTGAAGCAGGAGAGGAGGGAGCGGAGGGAGGAGAGCATGGTGATGTGTTGTGCGCGAGAAGAAAGGGCGCGTGTGAAGAGGAGGAAGTCACTGGAATGGTTGCGCAGCCGCGATTAGTCGTGCCCTCAGTGGTCTACCCTTATTTGGGCGCGGCTGGTGTGGTGGAAGGCTTCACTCTTCAGCAGCAGCAGAGGGTGTCATCTTAACCGATAGCAATGCGTGGTACTTTTTGAGAACGGTGATAGGTCCATTGACAAAGCTGATCTATAATTTCTTGCCCTTGATTGTCTTATCTGCTCTAGCTACAGTAGAGCTCAAGCGGTTGAACATATCAAGTCCCATGAAGATGGCCAATGCAAGGTAAGGCACATAGAGCTTCCCAAGCTCAATCTTCTCATTGTTGGAGTAGCCGCTCCAGGACAAGTAGTCTGCGATGCAGGTCAAGGTAGTGAGTCCAGCTTCAAGAGCAAACACGAGCAGATGCAGTGGTACTTTTGGATCATTGCGAAGAAGGGCAGGTACAGCCCAGAAGCTCAACGGGACGTGGTAGAGAGCTTCAAGCCAGATGTACGTGTCGAACCAGGCACTGTCGATGGATTAATTTGTTGTTTATGGTCAAAGCAGCAATGTACTTACGGTGGAGAGGAGAAGAATTGGTCTCTGTATGTGGTGATGTACCATTTTCTCAGATCTGTCATGAAAGCTGGCTTCAAAGCCACAGGGTACAATGGTGTAAGGTCGACACCTGGCTCAATGGTTAGTCAGGTGTATCACAAGGGCATTCATCTACGCGAAGAGTTTGCTGGTAGAGTTTTGTCGTGCTGTCAACAAAGAGATTGCAACTTACAGAACATGATCGGGATATGGGTAAGGAAGAAGATCAGATAGATCAAGTCACGCTTGCGCTGCCAGATCGAAACAGCCATTATGATTGATTGTCAAGCACTTCTGACTAGGATGGAAGGAAGAAACACGGGACATGATGTTGCATCAGGAAGGAGCGCCCCTGTACGAGGTACGACAACGCTTTGACCAGGCGTTCATGCATAGAGGGCTGGGCAAAAATTGACCTCACCACATCTTTTGCAGCTCTGTAGAACTTGCTCTAAGAACTTGGGAAGATGAGACGATGATTTGAAAGTCACAAGCTGCCTTGTGGGCCTCAGCTGTCACCACGTTGGTGTACCCATAGATATGCGCTCCATGTACTCAGCGCCTGCAAGTCGACCGTATGAGCACCAACCTACAATTGCAGACTAGGCTTCTAAGGGCAGACGTATGTATTCCTTTTACTCGGCATGTTACTCTGGGATGTAGAGCCATCGTGCTCTGGAGTTTCTTATGAGAAAATCTGATCGCTAGCGGACCTCTTGACTGACAGCAAGCCGGCGCCTTGACCTGCACATAGGGAATATCTAGGACCTTTAGGATATCCCGCCGATAACACGCATGACCGGGGTGCAACTTCGTGCTGGTCGCAGGCTTGGAGACTCTATCAAGCAGGGGTTCCTTGCTCTTCTTTGTCCACAACGGTCTTGTCTGGTCAGATTCTTCGTAGCTCGAGACCGCTGCCACTTTCTGGGAACGAACCAGGAATGTACGGGCGAAAGCTTTCAAATCTTGATAGGTTGCTGCGATGGATAAAGTTGACTTTTGGAAGAGGGCGCGCCCTTGATCGAAACCTATCGATCGTGTGTGGTCACTATGCCGATCCAGGCGCTGGATGTGTAGCTGCTTGGGCGCTTGAGACGCGGATGACCGATGTCGTCGAAGAAATGTCGATCTCGAAAGGAGCAGAAGTGAGATCCCGCAGGTTGACCTGGAAGGCGCGTGGCACAGCTCTGGGAGTTGCCATCACACAAGTCAGCACCAGCGATATGACTTCGAACAAAAACTCCAAACTTCCAAAACTCACAGGAGACGAATCGACGATCAGGAAGCAATGCGACAAGCAAAGGCTGTGCTATCATAGTGTTATTGCCGCCACGATTGGCATTGTCAAATCAAGCTATATATTGATTTAATGTTGGGACCCTCCCAGCGGCAACTGCACCGTGGTTTGGGCGTAATCAGATTCAATATCTTTGGCGTAGCGGGTGGAAGCTCACCAAAAAAACCTCTCGTACAGCAGCGTGGAGTAATATTCAGACCAAACCTGAATACTAATGCTGTAGGACAGGTTTTCTGGTATACCAGTTTTTGCTCCATGGTCATGCCGACTTCCTTTTTACTTCGCATCCATACCACTCACCTTGCCAACTTACCTGACAGTCCAGATTATTGACATCGGAGGTTGGTGCTCGTGGCAGCGCGAAGATCTCAAGATGGGTGAATACCATGTTGTTGACACTTTTGGCTTTCCAATACGCTGTAACTTGTTTCCCAAAGATGGCGCGTTCGAGCCCTGACAATGGCTGTCTTTACGCGCCCCTGAAGCCCTCCACACTCGACTCCGGCTGACACAATCTGAGTTCACGACCTCGAGGCTTGAGATGGTTCCATCCTCATGGCGTAAAGATCTTTCTTATGCTGCGTGATCATGAGGGTGTCGTAGGACTCCCCTGCCGCGGATGGCTCAATGTTTATAAACTGTCCACCTTCTAACATAAGGCAATAGAGTCATCTACGTTCATCTCGTTCTTCGGACGCCCAAGCATGTTTTATTTTTCTCTTCTTGCTGACTTTGCGTTTCCGTGAGCGTCTGATTGAACAATGTCAGGCTACTGCATTCTAGCACCTGATTGTACTAATTTGAAGACGAAAATCAAAGTGGAACGATTTATAGAGTATCAATTTGATCTGTCTGACAACTGATGCTGGTGAGTATAGCCACAGACGCTTGATGCCTATGAAACCATTTTTCGAGAGCGTCCAGTAACGAGGCGAATTAGTTTGAACTTGATCGCAAAGCCTTTTGTACAGTCTTGGATTCTGATCGTATGCTGAACGCCATCATGCCTCGTTTAGGATGGCCCTTTGTTACACCACCCTCGACAACGCGGCGAGTGAGTTCGAGATCTAATCTAAGGTCTTTCGTACAGTTCTACATGCTAAACGTATGTTGAACGGCATCGCCATTCGTGGCGCTCTTTGATATCAGTAGCTCGAATCTCAAGTAGCTCTCTGCTACTCCAACCTTGACCGTCGACAACGTGGCAAGCGGATTCGAGGTATATTTCAAGGTCTTTCCTGCAGCATTGAGTGTTCAACGTATATCGAATGATATCACGGCTCTAAGGAATAGCTGTGTGAAGCAGAGCGACCATCGTATGACAGCTGATAGAGCGCTCGGCCGAGTATATCACCGAGGTCCGAATGACTCCCCCGTTCATTGGTATCATCAATGATCAGGATCAAGTTTTGGGCTCCGACGACCGCCATTGCATTCCTCCGAGTAGTATTACCAACAAATTGAGTCAGCAGCGATGATGCGATCGGTCCTGTCAGCGATGATTACGATGCCACCGGCTCTATAATCCTTCCGACGGGGATAACGATTTCCTAATTGGGACGAAGTCCGCCTTGCAGCACAAGTCCGACATTTGACAACCTCTCTCGTCAAGACTTATTATATAAAGCGCGGATTCGATTTCAAAATGATAAAATTCAGTCACAGCAAGAATCAAACTACTCAACTACTTCAGTCTTACCATAAATTCTCAACTGCTAGAGTCTTACCATAACAACCCAGCAACATGTCCTCCAACAACGCAGCATGGCAGCCCAGGCCCGGTGTGCCCCTTGAGATCAAGGAAGCTGTCTACGAATCTCCTTCTGATGACTACGTACTGATCAGAAACCATGCTATCGCTCTCAACCCTATCGACTTCAAGCTTCAAGACATGGCTCTCTTCCCTTACCTCTCCTACCCAACCATCCTAGGTATGGACATCGCCGGCGAAGTAGCCGAAGTCGGCAAGAACGTCTCATCCCGCTTCAGGGTCGGCGATAGGGTTCTTGCCACCAGCGGTGGCGTATCTGCCAACACGCCGTCCAAAGCTGGTTTCCAGGAATACACTCTTGTTGTTGCAAAGATGGTTTCGCATATCCCAGACAATCTTTCTTATGCTGAGGCTGCTGTTATCCCTCTGGGCGCTACAACTGCTGCCGCTGGCATGTTCCAGCAAGACCATCTGGCCATGCAGTACCCCTCTGCATCTCCAAATTCCACCGGACAGACCCTCCTAGTCTGGAGCGGTGCATCCAGTGTCGGTATCAATGCCATTCAGCTCGCAATAGCTTCTGGCTACAAAGTCATCGCCACAGCCTCATCCAAGAACTTCAATCTCCTACGCAATCTAGGTGTCAGCGAGGTTTTTGATTACAACGCGGATCCTGCAACCCTTCTCGAGCAGCTCACCAACGCATTCAAAGAACGAACCATCGCTGGTGTACTCCACACTGCCGGTCCAGCCGCCGATGCCATCGCCATCTGTGAGCAACTCTTCTCAAGCATCTCAGGCAACAAGTTTTTCACAACCACCGTCCAATTGCCCGCCGAGATCCCTGCGGGCTTCAAACACAACCGCATCTTTGCAAGCACAATCGAGCATAATGGGGTCGGTGAAGCCGTCTTTGTTGATTTCTTACCTCAGGCGCTTGCTCAGGGAAGATACAAAGCACTTCCTGAAGCCGAAATCGTCGGAAATGGCTTGGAATATGTGCAAAACGGGTTGGATATATTACGAAAAGGGGTCTCGGCTAAGAAACTGGTTGTCACGCTGAATTAGGTAATTTTTGGGATAAATATACTGTGTTTCCTGTCCAGCTGATGTATGGTATGTTGTAATGATGCAACTCATGGGGAAAAGTGCTTTGGAGTGCGTATGCGGTGCAAAGTAGGGTAGCTACCGACAAAGCATATTAGTCTTCTGTACTGTTATGGTTTGACCTGCTTTCTATCATTTGGCTGACCTGTTCTTTGTCTGTGACCTGCATACCAGGGTAGTCCTTCTCAATATCAGCGTCTAAGTCCAGCTTTCCACTATGCTTTGATGTAAGTAGCTGGTATGGACTTCAAGTGGGTTAGACAAGCTGTATCAAGCATCAAGTACCTGGGTACTTTCTAAAGCAACTCTCGTCATATCTCCTGTTCAAATAGAAGATCCCATGCGTTTCTACACCTCATCTTATCAGACTGTGCTGTTAGAGGTTCTCTACATGCTCCAAAGGCTTCAGTAACCCCAGCATCTCTTCGCAGGTTAACAAATGCGAAAAGTATGGGTGCAAAAAGCCCAGTGGTGGTGCACCAGACCGTCACTAGTGGCTCGCATCATCAGCCTGTAGCCTACTATCGGAGCCTCAGACAGTGAGGTCAACCATGGAGCCGAGTACATCGAACAGTCCGGGTAACCGACCAATCATGGCCCCTCCAACCCCCAACGACCTCACACATTGTCGAACGGAGCTACCTCACTGTATACCAATATTGCCTTCAGTGACAGTGAGCAGGCTACACGTGCAGGTCGACTCACTCCGGCCACTAGTGCCGCTTACAAAGCGAATGCAGATGGACGATTGGCCGGCCCCGTTCGCGCGTTCGAACCCACGCTGAGCCTTGACTTTTGCCCTCACAATTGCTTTCTCCTTCTCTTTCTTTTTCCTTCCTTTGCGCGCAACCAAGGAATTTTTTTTTTCTTGTCCTTCCTTGGTCTTTTTTTTTTCTTCTTCTTCTTCCTCTTCCTTCTTCAAGTCTCCTCGGCCCGGTTGCCGGGATGACATATACCCGTGAGATGTACGGGATGCCCCCCGTCAAAGAGGGCGACAACGACTTCTACAAGGCTTCAAGCATTCCGGCCGGCGCAATGGCCATCAAAGAGTGCATGAAGATGGTGCAGGAGGGTGTCGACCTGCACTACAAGGAGCTCTTCGAGCTCTCCGTCGACCACCACACCAGGGAGTCGGCCAAGGTGAGTCTTGTTGCACTTCGTTCTTCGTCCGATGCCGGAACATGGATCGTTAACATCGCATAGCATCCTGTCAAGAAGACCGGTCCTCGTATGAGAAAGGTCTATCGCAAGCTGGGTCTAGGCGAGATCATCGACCTGGAGGACGAGACGCCTCGCGACAAGGCCCGTCGCGACTTTCCTCATTACGATCCCGACCTGACCGATGAGGAGCGTCGCCGTCTTGCTGAGCCTACTCCATACCCCTTCCACAATGAGGCTTCCCAGAAGGCCTTTGACGAGGCCATGGCCCGCCCTCGCAAGCCTCTGGTGTCGTTGTACCACCCTTTCGTCGTCGCCTCGACCCAAGTGGGCGACGTCCCTCCCAGAAGCCCGTCCGCTTTCAGCTTCGAGGAGGGCGAGGACATTCTTTGCATCGTGCGTGCTTCCAAGCACGACAATGTCGACCAGGTCGTTGTCGACGATGACTCTGACGTTAACGACCCGGATATCGACGACGATGAGCCCCGCGACGATGAGTACAGCTTCGATGAAGACCGTTCCGACCATCTTGACTCTGCCAGAGACGACGATATGCCTGAGGACAGCTATCAGTCCAGCAGTATCGACGACCGCGAAGCCAACGGAGCATCCAACAATGCCGAATCCTTCCAGGGCAACGGTGATGAGCCTGACAACTCTGGCTCTGATTCTGGTATCGTGTCTGACGCTGGCACTCTTCTCAGCCCCATCATCTCCCTTCCCAGAGCCATTCTTGAGAATGGTTCTCCAACTCCTCAGTACGCTCAGTTCACCATCATGACCAAGGAGCTGCAAGCCCAGCATCACAAGAAACGCCTCGAGCTCAAGAGACGTGAAGATGAGCTTATCGCCACAAAGACCGAGCGCGAGCAGAAGATGGCTGAGGAAGTCAAGGAACAGGCCAATCGCATGATCTGGTTTGCTCTCCCCGCCACCAAAGACTTCCCTCTCTCGCCTCGCACTTCGCCTGAGGTGGCTGGACAGTCTTCAGTCCCTCCCAAGCTCCCTCTTGATCCCGCTCCTTTCGTCAACGCTGAGCCCGTCAAATACGCCGATTATGCAAGCTTTGTCGACATTCCTTGCTTCCGTGTTCCTGTTCCTGAGGAGATGCTTCCTGAACACGAGCGCGGTAAAGTCATCTCAGTCGAAGAGGTCAAGAAGGAGTCCATCTTCACTCGCGGCAAGGTGAACATCAAGCGTATTGCCATTCGCGCTTTCAAGAAGAAGTCTATTCACCAGGACATCAAGCTTGCCGACCTCTGATCTCGTAGTGGCATGATTCTCCGCGTAAGTGTTTTCGTCAATGAAATGGTCGCGACATTTGCTGACTCGTACTTCCAGATGAAAACACTGTTTCTCTGACTTTCTTTTCACCGTCTCGCACCGCGCTTGCGTGCAGGGATAGGGGGGAGATTTTTTTCCTTTGTTTTTCTTTCGTTCCAGGACAGGAGTTTGATGACAACGGCGTTATGGTTTTTTTTTTTCGGATGGTAAATGAGAATGGGAAATGAGAAGTGACATCCTCGAAGACTGGCGCTTCGGGGAGTGAAAAAAAGTTTAAAACGGGAAGGTGGCACTCGAGGACGGGTTCTTTGAGAGCATAGCAGAAAATGGGTTTTACGGATTGGGTTGGGGAAAGGAAACAAAAAAAGAAAAGTAGTCGAGAAAAAAGGAGACGAGAATCGAAAAGCCCAACCTCTAAACCATTCCATTTCCCCATCCCCACGCACTTTCCTGTGCTGTCGAAAATTACTGACGCCCTGAAAATGCTCGACGGACTTTCGATCCTCCCATGTCGTAAAATTCATGATACACGTTTCTTCATCTAACCCTGGAAAAGAAGGCCAGCTGCATACTCAACATTGCCGTCAGTAGCATCAAGCGCGGCGATTGCTTCCTGCCTAGAGAAACCAAGACCGATCAGTTGCTCGATAGCTGCTTCTGGATGCTTGCTACCTGGCGCGGCTTGTGTAGGTGCGGCTCTGGCAGGAGCAGAGGCGGCAGGTGTAGGATGTACGGCAGGTCCACTGCTGGACGATTCACCAAGCGCACGGCCTGCGCCCTGGAAATTGCCAGTGGGTTTTTGCGAAGTACCAGCCTGAGTGATGGTTCCGGTCTTGGTGCCAATCTCGGTACCATTAGGACCTTTGATGTGCTCCTCGTTCTGCAAAGCCTCCTCGAATGACCTGGGCAGCTCAGACTCTGGCAAGAAATCTACCTCGTTGTTCTCGAACACCAGCTTGTTGCGGCGAAGATCAATGCATCCTTGATAGCGCTTGAGCATGTCGAGACCGAGCAGGAGATCAACATCCTTGCCCTCCATGACGGTAAAAGAGCAGGGCATGACGGAGTTGCCAATCTTGATATCGGCAGAGTGCACACGACCAAGAATCTGAGCAGTGCCAACACCACGAGCAACACCAGAATAACGCTTGTCGATCAAGCGCATGATACCACAATTCTCGGCACAGCTGGGTGACATGATGGTGGTCTGAGCACCCGAATCAACAAAGGCCTTGAGCTTGTGGCCATTGACTTCGCAATTAATGTACAGCATCGTCACGCGACCAAAGACTGATTCGAATTAGCGTGCGTACGTGGCAGTCTGTGGCGAGTGTTTCAAGTTACCTTCGGGGTTGTGTTCGTAGGCATATTCCAAGTTCTCCATGACGCGGTCTTGACGGATGATCTCCTCAATCTTTTGCTGGGCCTCGATGTTGAATGGATCATCGTTGAGCAGCTGCATCTGTTCTCGTCTTTCGCGTTCTCTGGACTCTGCTTGCTGAATAGAACTGAGGTACAGGTCTCGGAAACGCGTGGGATCTGAGGCGGCAGCAGCCAACTCGGGCCTCTCTTGGCTGACTTGGGCCATGAACTGAGGGTTTCCCAAAAGCTGCAGACGCAGGGTCTCGATCTGGTCATTGCTGAAACGGCCCTGGTGCGGAGGGTTGGCCTGTTGTGGACGGGCTTGCTGACGGGGCATGTTGTTCTGATCACGGACTAGCATGTAGAGCATCTCTCCATTCTTGACACCTGCTTGTTCGAGGGTCTGGGAGTCGCCGACGACGGGAGAGCCGTTGAGGAAGAACTGGATGGAGGGAATGGGGAAGCCAGTGCCGTCGTGGACTTGGTTCTTGAGATCGGCGAGGGTCGAGGACGAGTCGGCATCGAGCGGCAGGAATTCTTCGTCGAGAGCATGGCCCGGGGCGTTTATTTGTATCGTGACTTGAACCCTGTATGTGTGGTCAGGAAGAGAAGGGCCAGAGTCGCGCGTGTCACAGGACTCACATGGCTGCTAAGATGGGCGAGGCTGCCTTGCGTAGAGGCGAGTCGAGTGGGATGGGGTTATGCACGTCGCTGAAAGAGGTCGACAAGCCGCAAAAGGGTTGCTTTTGTGTCTTGGATAGATGGGCCGATGTCCGACAGTGATGAGTAATTAATGGGAGAGTTGGACGAGCTGGAAAGCAGTCGAAACGCCTTGAACTGCGGAGGCAAAGACGAGAGCCGTGAGAGTCCAGACGCTCACGATCCAGCAGACACGTGGAATAGACCGCACAAGCACATATATATCCGCAATCGCTCGTCCTGACCGGCAATCTGCCTTCTGCTCACTGCCAGCGATGCGCCATGCAGCCATGCACGACAAGACTGGCGGTCTGTCTGTCTCCTGCTGGCGCTGTCATGGACACGCCATGCGCCCTCGGTGCTGCAGAGCCCGCATCCCTCTGTTTCCCCTTGATTGTCCTGCAGTCCATCTGTGCCAGTTTCCGCCTGCTTGACTGCGATAGCCAGCACCTGTCAGCCTCTGTTCCACTGATTCTGATGAGACTTGATTCTCGTTATTCTTGACGCGTTCTGATGCCATTTCACCCCACCAAGCAACGGGTCCATGCGTCTACGTCACCGCCCTCCCTATACAGAGTATTCTTGGGTGAACCGTCTTCCCAACTCACATTGCCTTTTCACATCTTTGCTGGATTCTGAAACAGTCGCACGCCAGGGTTCAATCTCACTGTCACAGCCGTCTCCTTGCTGCCACTTATCATCCCCGCAGACACGTCCTTGACTCAAGCAACATGCCCCGCGATCTGGCTGCCATGATGAGAGGTGATGATGAGCCCAAGGATAAAATCTCACGAGACATGGACAAACAGGACCATCTCGCCGAAATCAAGCCTTACGTCCAGACTCTCACCACCTCAGATATCGATAGTGCTGTCATACTCGAGGACGCCACTTTTCCACCTGAGGAACGTGCAACCAGAGAAAAGGTAAGTCGTTGTACCACGTCCTGCTGCATCGACGTCCTTCCTTGCAGTGCAGTCCCAATACGTGCATCCTTCGTCCATCTAGTCTAGTTTGAACGGTTCTGTCCAAGGATGAGGATATCATCTCCACCTCGTTTCATCTTCTGTTGCAATTTTTTGTGATCTGGACGATCCATTCCTTTCGTCATGGCTGACACCTGCTGCGCAGTTCGAGTACCGCTTCACAAAATGTGGTGGACTCTGCCTTGGTCTCTTCACCTCTGTCGATACCAGCAGCTCCTCTTCGCCTCTTGCATCAGTCGAGACGGCATCTAGTGCTCACCATGTATACTCTGGAGCCCCAGCGCGCAAATCTGTACTCCTTGCCCATTGTGTTGTAACAAAGACTACCAATCCCACCGTCATGGACGAGGACATGGAAGTACCTCGAGACTGGAAGACCTCGAGTACCGTCGAGAGCAAGGTCGGCCACAGAGAAGAAGGCCGCACCATTGCAGTACACAGCTTGGCCGTCCTACCATCTTTACAAGGTCAAGGTCTTGGTTCGACCCTGCTTAAGGCCTTCTTCCAGCGTATGCAATATGTCCAGGCGGGCGACAGAATTGCTTTGCTTGCCCATGGTGAGCTCGTCAAGTTCTACGAGAAGCTAGGGTTCGAGAACAAGGGTCCCAGCAAAGCTACATTCGGAGGAGGCAACTGGGTCGATATGGTATGGTCCACTTATATGTCCTGTTTCATCCACTAACGAGGCAACCCAGGTTCTCGAGCTGAAGAACGTTCAGAAATGAAGACATGACCAAAGCACCACTTGATCATTCGCAAGTACAGCTTCGAGCCGAAAAGAGGCGCGACACGAGTCACGGGTACTTGCTTCTAGCACACCAAGTGCATGAGCAAACGCAAGTCGAGCAGAACCGCCGAGTCCAGATAGATTGTAAGGCGACGGGACAAACACCGTCTGGTCCCTCGACATGTGAGGTTGTAGAACTCAAGATCACAGAATCAATCAAACTACATATCCTAAGTTCGAGTCAAAGTGTATTTTAGTGGTGTACTTGAAATGCAACCTTCTGCCAGTCAGGATTGTCTCGCTTGTATCAATTGATCAGGTCATGGCTGGCTGCATACGTTTTGCCGATGGCTTTTCGAGCAACCCGGTTAGAGCTTTCATGAATACATGCATGCATGCATGTCGATCACACATTGGTGCATATTGGGCACGCCCACATGAGCACAATACTACGCGACTGGTCACTTTATCAGAAGCAAGGTCTGGCTGTGCAATCGTATCAAGGGTTGGTTCATAGGCATATTTTGTTGGCAGATTGAGAGTCTACTTTAACATCATCGCACTCTCTCGTGGTAGATTATAGATTTCCCCTCGACAGATCCCCGTAGAGCATTCGCCGACTGTCTCGCGATGTTTGCCTGAGGCCGACTCCCGTCGCCGGGACAGACAAAGCTGCATCTTGTGGCCATGTCACGGATGTCACATAGCCCAGCATCACAAAGGGAGGTAGGTACGACTGAGAAGGATATATGTGTCTGGATTGGCCAAGTATGATAGAGGTACCTGCCTTATACAACACCACGACCTTCGCCCTTGCTTTTCTACCGCAACTTCCCAAACTCTTCTTGCTTCTTCCCATCATCATCATACACCAACTCAGAATCATCGAAACATCATTTATCAAGACCATCACAATGAAGACAAGCACATACCTCTTGACCACTCTCGCTGGCCTTTCCGGCTTGTCAGCTGTCACAAAGGCCTCACCTCTTCCTGCTGAGCTCAAGGAGTGCCACGGTCAATGGTACAATCCAAGCAGCTATACCTGCAGATCCGGAGCTCATAGTAACGCTCTCTGCCCGGTTGTTAATGGCGAGCCTATGGAAGACTGTGCCGGTGCCTGCTATACACCATACCACTACGAGTTCGTCTTTGATCTTTGAGAAGACTGCAGCTTTATTGACATATGCTAGCTGCGATGGAACGACTCTGTCGGAGAAGGCTCGAAAGACCAACGGAACCTTCACGCTTCTCGCCAGAAACCCTGATCGGGACTTTGACGGCCAGCCTATCCAAGCTGCCGGTCTTCACTTCTGGGTGGGAGGACACGCAAGCACCTATTGCCCATCCAACGTCGGAAGCATCTGCACCTCGTTCCCCAATGATACCACAATCATTGGCAATGGATACATGGTAAGTAGGAGCATTCGTCGATGGTGAAGCAGAGACTGACCATAGACCAGGCAACCGTGGTGCCCGGTGGACAGGGCATCTACTGGCAAACAGACGGCGCGCTGACTTTCACTCAAGCACACTCTGGAGCACACTACAACATGAGCTACTTCGGCGGCGGCATTGCTTATGAAGGTGGTGGTTACTTCGGACCTAACGGTGAAGACCTGATCACTTGCCCGGTGACCCCAGCAGGCAGCAACACACCATCCTGGAAGCTGTTTGCACGTCTGGCTGGAGTGGAGTTCAGCAGCGATTGTGTCGGAGTGTACGCTCTCGTCCAAGATTCCAACATCACGGCCGGCGCTTGGCAGTACAACTAGGGCAGACGGCGGAAGAGAAGACTGCTAGAGACAGGCAGTGGAGTGTATGAAGGGGTGATGAAAGTGGGGCTACTCCCGAGTATTGCATGACAAGGGAGCAAGAAGTATGATAGCGTTTGACGGACGGAGCTGACGCAGATGCGACGTTCACTGCCGAATTACATACTTTTCCCACTGGGAGCTTTGCTAGAGCTGACATGAGCTATTGATTTCTATTTTACAATGTCTGTTTGGCTTGTTGTTGGTGAATAAAGGTTTGATAGAAGGAAACAGAGTGGCCAGGGCGGAGTTTTGGCGGCGGTAGCGGTAGCGGCGGCACCGGAGGGCACGGACGTATGACGAGGCATGGGCTTGGTGCTCCTGGGACTGGACTGGGGCTGGCGGGGACTCAGATAGCGAGGGCAACAAGTTGTATTTTTCGCTTGCATCTTGACACAATCGGTTCGTTTCTCTCTCCGTGTCTCGCCGCAGCTCTCTGAACCAAACTGCAGCAGCGACGGGCCGTTCTCTGGACTGACGAGCCATCAACGAGTCGTTCAAGAGCCAGAGTCCAAGGCCGAGCTTATCCCCAGACAAAGCAGCATCATCCAAACAGGAAGAGTCGTGGACGAGGTGGGCCACATGGTTGACGGGTCATGAGCTCGCGTACCAGCTCGACGACAGCACAGTCGTCGACCCTCCGACCAAGAGCGCCTCGCTTGATCTCTGGCCTCGACGATGAAGCCCCAGCTATCGCCAACCCCGTCGCACGCCATGCCTCGCCGCTGCCCTCTCCCTTCGAGTCCCGCGAGCCTTCGCCCATGCCGAGCACGCGTCTACCACGGACTGGCTCATCGCAGACCATCCGACCAGCCAAAAGCACGAGCCGCCTTGGCCCAAACCGCGCCCAGTCACCCGCAACCCTGTCGGCCTTCTTTGGAGAGTCGTGGTCTGCGATACAGGGCATGGCCTCGGAGCTGCTCACCACTTCACCTGTGAACTCGAAAGCAACCTCGCCGCGGCGCCGCAAGCCATCTCTCAGCTCGACGACTACCAGGCACGGCAGTGCTCCCCCGAAGCAATGGGGTGTCCCTACTACCACAGCTTCTGCTGCCATTGGTGCTGGATCATATCAAGAGAGGGATGCCTTGATACGCGCCGAGAAGAGGAAGCAGCTGATGAATGCCACCCCAGAGCACAACACGGTCGGCCACTTCAAACGTCGCTCATCAGAAGATGGTCCCTCGGCTTCTGCTCCCCCGGAACATGGCCATGACAGAGATGCGTTAGTCTACGTACATCACGTTCAGCCTGACGATACCCTAGCCGGCATCACCATCAAGTACAACATCCATCCGTCTGCTCTGCGACGCGCCAATCGCATGTGGCCTAATGATCGCGTTCAAGTTCGCAAGACCATTTTACTTCCTGTCGATCAGTGTTCCGTCAAAGGTACTCGACTGAACGGCAGCGAGGACCTGTATCAGCTCACTCAGGAGAACAACCCTTTTCCAACCTCAATAGAAGAAGTCAAGACTCCTGCCCCCACGGGTAGAAGGAGGGGCGAATCTGTATCAACGAATAGCGATCGCCCATCGTCCTCATCATGCCGCTCGTCTTGTGACCCAGAAGTAAACTGGGAACACGATGCATGGGTATTGCTACCGAACAGCAAACAGCCAACCGAAATCGCCCGCTCATCCCGCCGCAATCTTGCCTTTTTCCCTCCAGCCAGACGAAAATCTCAGTCATATTCGGACTTCGATACTCCTTCGACCTCTTTGGACTTGAATCGGGCTGTCATCCATGAAAATCCCTTAGAGTCTCCCAAGCAGGAGCTGCCACAACGGCCGCGTGGGATCAGGAGGTCGTCAAATGCCAACAACGCTTACTTTCCCAGTTATCTAGCCGGTCCCGGAGGAGTCGGAACCATGGGAAAGAACGTCAGATCACCTGGACCTGCTCAAGATGGACTGAACAAAATGTTTGCTAGCCATCTTCCAAACGTTGCGCCTCCTCCAAATCAGGCCAACCTTTACCTTCCAGATATCCCGACGTACTCGGATGATCCGAATCCCTTCACGCCCGGTCTGACTCATGCACAATCGCCGTCGATCAATATCGAGAATGTAGGCGCTGCTGTCGAGGGCTGGATGCGCAAGATGGCAGCGAAAGCCAGCACGGCCCGTGATCCACAATCAGATCGAGGGATGGCGAGCAGAGGAGGGCCTAGCGGCATTGGCGATCTGATTGAGATGGCCGAGTCTTTTGAAATAGGCGAGGATGAAGAAGATGAGGAACAGCATAGAGGACGTCAAGGTTCTGAGAACAACATCCGTCCTGCGGTAAGCAGTAGTGCCTCCTTTTCACATGCTTCAGGACTCAAAGATCGAGCGAGAAGCGGGACCAGTGCGGGCGCTGGGATGAGGGCGAAGGATGATTAATAGGGAGGATGCTGTCTTGTTTGGTGTTTACTTTGCATGGCGTGGGTAATTGGGTTTGGTTTTATAGAGCAGCGTCGGATAGGCAACTTTACCGCCATAGGTTAGTTTGGTTGTCGTGATGAATTTAGGTAGAATACTTCATGGGCCATTGTTTGACAACGCATCCCATTACTCACAGCGTTGCTGACGTGCACGATCTCGCTCCAACATGCAGGAACACGAAGGGAAGCGGGGTCCGTAAGACGGGCGTGGAGTGGATCTACAGTATAAGTGATATTAGATCAGACATTGGCACCCAAAGTCAGTGTCTTTTTGCATCACTCTAGTCGTAATGGCACTGGCAGGAAAAAATGGGCTCAGGCTCGAGTACGCGACTTTGAACGACGCCGAAGCCATCGCACCCATCTTCTTTCTCTCCTTCCATGATCATGCCTACTTCCGACGCATGATGGGCGATACAGCAGATGCTCGCACAGCATGGGCAGCTGCATTTTGCTTTGCGGTCCGAGATCCCATGACCATTTGCCTGAAAGTCACGGACGAGGATACTGGAAGGGTCGTCGGGCATGGGCGATGGGTGAGGCCGAAGCAAAAGGTCGAAGATGAACAACCCGGACACGAAGAAGAGAGATGGAGCGCACTTGACCCGTACATTGATGTCGAGACTGGAGAGGCGCTGTTTGGCAGTTTTGAGAGAAACCGGCGGGAGATGATGCAAGAACGGAGACATTATTGCAAGTTCATGCCCCGGCTACATCTTCAGTCGTCCATGCTGACATTCTCGGATGCAGACATGGAGTTGGTTATGACGGCAGAGAGCTACAAAGGTCGAGGTGGTGGAGGTCTGATGGTGGAACATGGAACTGCTTTGGCGGACCAAGAGCAGGTCGAATGTTACATTGACGCCAGTCCGGCTGGGAGGGCTTTGTACGAGCGGCATGGCTTTGTGTTCACCAAGCAAGAAAAGTTGCCTATGGACTACCACTATAACTTTGGCATCAGGGAGCCAAAGGAGAAGTAGAGAAAGTCTTTGTATCTAATTAAAGGGAGTCTTGGCGGGACAGAGAATGTTCCAAACCTTGTTCAGGGGGGAGGCTTGCGGCGATCGGCAGAGATGGGTTGGTTGGTGGGTTGCTGAGGCGCTGCAAACATGGCCAAGGCCTTGTCGTCGCATCCATGTCGACACTCGTTCTTGGTTCCTGATTCCAATCCTGCCATACCTATCCCAACCGTCCTCGCCGTCGCTATCGATCAGTCCTGACAACGTGCCCACGCCGCCGCCGTCGCCACCGCCGCCGCCGCAAGTCCAAGCACCGCCGACCGTCTCCCCCATCGGCCATCTCTCTCGACCGCGCGTCCGACATCCCGCACAAACACACAAACAATGCGCTGCCACGCCTTGACACTGTTGGCCACTCTGGCAGCCACCGCCCTCGCCGAAGTCAAGTTCACATCTCCTGTCGCCGGCGCTCAGATTGCCGGCGGCACTTCGTTGACTGTTACATGGACCGACGATGGAGTTGCCCCTACCATTGACAAATTCGCCTCGTACACGCTGAACATCATGGCTGGTGGAGCTACTGCTGCCTCTGCTGTATGTTTTGGACTCTGCCAGACAGAGGGTGCGAGCGAGTGCTGACCTGGTACGCAGAGCTCAATCCTCACCATTGGTAGCGGGCCTTATTCAGGCACCACGGGCACCGTCACATATGTCATCCCCGCTGCAATCGGTAAGACCTCGACCAACGGATAGTATGTCAGCCCTCGCCTCGCACACATCCTCACCTTGTCTGACCCTCTCCAGTTTCCTACAAATGATCTCGGTTGGCAAGAACGGCGGTCAAGATATTGTTTACAGTTCACGTTTCGGTCTCACTGGCATGACGGGCACCCTCACCACCGCCCAGCTAAATGGCATCGCTGCCGTAGGAGCAGACACGGCCGCTGGTCTCGCCGCTGTCCATGGCATCGTCACCAATGCAGCTGCCGCTGGCACCACTGCCGCCGCTGCTGGAGAAGCCATGTATACCGTGCCCTACCACCTTCAAACAGGCCTCATCAAGTACGCTCCCATGCAGCCGCAGCCTGGTACTAAGATTACCGCAAAGTCTGCCTCTATGATGAACCCAAGCACAAGTTACACCCTTTTCACCACATATGCGCCGCCTGCTACCATTACCTACACTCAGACTCTGTCCAACACTTTGAGTCACTCGAGTAGAGAGAACACTGTAAGATTTGCCATCTTCCTTTTTGTCTACTTATTTCACAACATGCTAACAAATCTGCAAATAGGCCGCCGCTGCTACCCAACCCACTGCTGCCGACATGAAGAGATTCCTCGACCGCTGGAAGGATTAAATTTCTGTCGATACGAGGACTCACGGGCGTTTTTGTGTTCATCTGGTACAAGTAATGGCATTCTCCTCCTAAAGGACGGCGTTTTTCTATCGAGTCTTTTCATGTCTTGGTTTGTGCAACCTTTGAAGAAATGGGTGGTTGGGTTTTCTAGCATTGAGGTTCGGTGTGGCAGATTTTATGTATATTGAATGAACAACCTCTTTTTTATTTCACCTGCAAGTTCTTTGATGCACTTGTTCATTGCTATTTATCTAGCTTGTATAGCCAGATTAGGCAGGCGATCACCGAAGCAGCTCCATGCCTTGGCATTTTGTGTTTCGTCCCAATCTGCTTTGTTATCAAAACTCACAATTCCATCAACCTTGACTTTTTCGACGGTTCCCGGAAAGACTGGAGGCCACTCTCAACCAGTCAAGTATCTGAAGTCCAACATCATGGGTCTTGCAAACCACGACCTTCCTCCACCACCGGCGGGCAAGTACCCCGCCAAGGCACACGCCAGACGTGTTGCCGAGTACATTGCCAGCAAAGGTGGTCCCAAAGAGGGTATCATCTATTTGGAGGCGCAGAAGACTGCTATGGTAGAGGTATGTGTTTTCTCTGAGGGTTTTGAATCTGGGTAGTGTGGGAGTTGTGAATTTCGGAGGATTTTTATCAGGAATCATGGAGTGATGTGCTGATGATCATGGTGGTATAGGACGATGATCAAGCTGCACACTTCCGGTGAGTACGACATATTTCTTGACGTGCTTTCGGAAGGCTAATTCTGTGGCAGCCAACGCAGATTCTTCTTTTATCTGTCTGGATGCGCTGTGCCTGATGCATATCTTGCATACGACATCAAGAACGACCACCTCACTCTGTTCATCCCTCCTATCGATCCTGAAGATGTGATCTGGTCTGGCCTGCCACTTCTTGAGAAAGAAGCTCTGGAGAAGTCAGTGGTAAATGGCTCGCTTCGAAGTCCATACTAATCCGGAGTAGGTACGACATAGATGCTTGCAAGCCCTCGACAGAAGTGAATTCATACTTGACTTCGCCCGAAACTCCTCACAAAAGTATCCTGGCTATCCCCAAGCAAGTAGCAGATCATGTCACATTCTTGTCGTTTGACGAAACCAACTGGGATCTGCTCAAGGACGCAATCGAGAGATGTCGTGTTGTCAAGGATGAGCACGAGATTGGCCTCATTCGCCATGCCAACGCCATCTCCTCTCATGCGCATACCGAAGTGATGCGTATGGTCAAGAATGCACGTAACGAGAGAGAGCTCATGGGCACCTTTGTCGGTGCCTGCATCAGCAACGGTGGCCGCGAACAAGCCTACGGATGTATCTGCGCGTCCGGACCCAGCGGAGCAACTCTGCACTACGTCCACAACGACCTGCCTCTATCAGAAAAGCTTAACTTGCTCATCGACGCCGGGTGCGAGTACAACTGCTACTGCTCAGACATCACCCGCACATACCCCCTTCAAGGCAAATTCACAAAGGAAAGCCGCGAAATCTACGACATTGTCGACGAAATGCAAGCCGAATGTATCAAAGCGCTCAAAGCCAATGTCCAATGGGAAGATCTCCACTCTCTCGCTCACGAAATCGCAATCGACGGTCTTCGCCGCTTGGGTATCTTGACCGGCGGCAATAAAAAAGAGCTCTTTGACAGCCGCGTCTCTACTCTCTTCCTTCCCCATGGATTAGGCCATTATCTCGGCATGGACACGCATGACTCGGGTGGCAACGCAAACTACGAGGATCCTGACCCCATGTTCCGCTACTTGCGTATTAGAGGCACCGTCCCCGCCAATTCCGTCGTTACTGTCGAACCCGGCATTTATTTCTGTCGTTTCATCATCGAGCCCGCGCTCAAGGAGGAGAAATTCGCCAAATTCATTGATAAGGCTGTGTTGGAGAGGTATTGGGATGTGGGCGGTGTGCGTATCGAAGATGATTTGTGGGTCAAAGAGGATGGGTGTGAGAATCTGACTACGGCGCCGAGGTCTTGGGATGAGGTTGAGGCGTTGATTCATTCGGTGTAGTATCCTTGTCGTACGGGAGAAATTGGGCTGAAAGGATTTTTCTTTTTCTATTAGGGTCTCTCCGCCTCTCATGATGTTGTGATGGTATCTTGATGCAGGGCATATGTATTTTTCTTGGACGACGATGCATCCACTGAGAGCGTGAGAAATCATCTCTCTCAATGGATCCATCTCCCCGTTTGAAAAATATTGTGCATTACTCCAGGGACTCATGATATCATATTCCGGGTTATGTGCCTGCCAGGCATTCGCTCGCCTCTCCTCTTTCGTTCTCAAATATCATTACCATCAGCATCCATAACCACCATCATCGCTACCACCAACATCATTAACAGTAAGTCTCATCGACCCTGTTGCCCTCTGGGCAGTGCCCGACAATTCACGCTCCCGATACTGTCAATGGCAAGCTGGGATACCGCGATGCTCTGCGGAACCGAGTCACGATGGTTTGTGTGAAACAGTTGGTGTCCTCGGGACGAGCAAGCTCAGGCTCTTTCGGTGTTGAGCATCATTCAAGAAGTGGGTTTACAGTACCTCGTGACCAATGACTGCGATGCTCCGACATAGCAGCAGAGCCGCAATCATGCGCATACACCCTCAAGACACTGTATCACCATCCCGGATGACTCAGACGATGCAGAATATATATGTACAACGCCGAAGACTTGTTATAATACCTTCAGCACCAGCGAATAACCTGAGAATCGTAGCTTTTTATCTTCCGAAGGCACGACAGAGATGAACAACACCATGATGGCAGCTGCCAAAGTCTCGTCTCAAACCTCGGAACAGATCACCTTCAGCAGTCTTCCTCTTGATATCGTCCTGACGGTCGCCGATCATCTTCCACCTTACAGCGTCGCCTGTCTGTCACTCACTTGCAAAGATTTGTTTCACAGTCCACCCATCCGACGCATCTGGGTCAAAGCATTTGAAGCGGCCGCCTGTCTCATATGCCAGAATGAAGACTATTGCTGCGTTCCAGGCATCGGCGCACGCAACCACGATTACGGCCGGTTCCTCTGGACTTTGAGAAGGGATTTGCCAGAGCATACATCATGCGACTATTGCCAGAAACTCCACCCCAAGCCCACAGAGGAGAATATCGGTAAGAGGTGGACGTCATGTTCGACCAACCCCACAAAGAACATGTCGCTCTCGTGGCCGATATTCGACTTTTACCTTCAATTCGAGCATGTACAGTGTGTCATGGACCGACAACGGATGGGATCGCGGTTTGGCTTTCCTTTGGACAGTATCGCCCTGAGCACGGATTGGAAAGTCGTCAAGAACGTACGCGGCAGTGCGTTCCTAGCCAGGCTCGACATCCAACCAGAGGTTTCCAGCAGAGGTCTCGTGCTGAGGACTGCACAACATGCCTTCTTTACCGACATTCTGCTCGTCCCATCTCTATGGTCAGAGCCGCCGTCAACGATCAAGGTCTCCCGCGATGCCATGGGTGTCTTCAAAGTCTGCAAGCACCACAAGACCCTGGTCGAAGATTTGCAAAAGTCCTTGGAGACCATGGTGAAATACCAAGGCGTCGACGCCTATGGTCGCCAGTGCGGATGGGAGAAGAGCAACCTGAGTTATTGCCCATCCTGCAACACGCATTTCTGCCTGGACATCTCACGTCAAATCGGGATCGGCGCTGTCGTCGAGGGCCTCGAGGTGACTCTACACACGTGGATGTACCTGGGCTGGGTCCACCACATGCACTCGCCGTGTTGGTTGAACATGGCCGAGGTACAGGGCCAACTCTACCCGCACGACTTTCTTCAACAAGGCAAACGGGTTGCCCTGCGCGAATGGAACGGCCAAGTCTTGTCCGATATTCGCTCGCAACACGACCAGATCCGCGAACAAATCGTCGCGCACGCTTCTCTTGTTCCTGCACTCGATTGTGCAATCCGAGCTCAAGACAATCCGCGAATGGCAAAGGTTTACGAATTCACAAACCTTCTCAGAGATGCAGGGTATAGCATCCACTCGAGCGTGATACAGAGATTGGTCGACCAAGAGGCGGCACATTTGCGTACTCGTCGGCAACGTCCGGGTGCTTTGCAACAACAACGACGACGACGACGACGTTACGACACGATGCAATATCCTGACGATTTGGGTTTGGACGAGGCTCGGGACATTATTCTGGAGCACAACAAGTCTGTGGCGAGAGCAGCAACGAGTAAATGGCGGAAAATGCTGGATCGTGGTTTGGACAGATTGGTCGCCTTGTTCAGCCGCTCTTGAAGAAGAAAAAAAAGTTGTCGAATAATTTTGCGATGCCCCTTTTTTTTTCTGGCTCCGGCTTGCAGGGGACACAAATTATCTGTTATAGCAATGCATGAGAAATGATTTTTCTCTTTTTTTTTCAGATTTTGATCCTGCATCGCGCGCGAAGAGAAAAACGCGGATTTTGTGCATGTCAAGTGATTTGACGTTGGCTCCCATATCTCACGAGGGTTTACAAATGCTGTTCAAAAACCAAGTACGGAGGACTTTTGCATCTCAATGCAACAGCATATAATAATGCCATAGGTCGACGAAACATTGCAGAGTCCGAGGTTCTAGGATTGATGTGAAGAATGGAGCAGGAGAGGAGAAGCCAAAATTATGGAAGAAAGGGAAAAAAAAACTTGAAACTCTAGGAAATTTCTCGAACTGCAAGGTATCCTAATAAAAACAATGGAAAAAAAAACGAAACAAGCGACAAGGCGCAAAAACCAAGATTCCTGCTCTCAAAAAAGCGCCTTGATGCTTTTGCCCTTCTCGCATTATGTACAACTCTTGATTTCTTTTCTTCTTTGGTGCCCAACTATATCCTGTTGTTTGGACTTTTCATATCTTATCATCGTGACATGTCTTGCTTTATTTGTTGACGGGCGAGTCGGCCTCGATGGTGGGGTTCTGACCGTGGGCGAACTTTGCGTCCGACTCGAGGGGTTCTTGGGGCTTGTCTGTGGGTTGCACGTCAGTCCATGTTCGTGTGAGTAACTCGATCAAAAGAGCAAAACTTACCATGACGAGCGTAGAGGTTGTACTCCTCATCAGTGTACTTGCCGACCTTGCCGGCCTCGACATCCTTGCGGGTCAAGGAGAGCTTGCCCTTGGGCAGACCCATGCTGCCGAGGTAGCTGACGGCGTCCTTCCACTCCTTGTCCTGTCTCGACTTGCTCCACTTGTACTCCTCAGTCATCATGTCAATGACCTTGGGCAGAGCCTCGAGGGCAGCCTGGGCGTTCAGGAAAGCGAGACGAGTGCGGCGGGCGATGACATCGACGGCGGTTTCGGCGTACTCGTGGCGCATGGCGTAGCGGACCTCGCCGTCGACGAAGGGGTAAAGCTCAGAGATGCGGGTGCCGCGGACGGGGAAGCGCTGTTCGGTAGGGGCGCACAGAGCGGCGACTTGCCATGCGCGGTCACCGTAGGACTCGGCGAGGTGCTTGGCGACCTCGGTCTCGATGCCGTAGTGCTGGATCAGGTTGATGAACAGAGTCTTGCTCCAGCCATGGGCACCGACAAGTCTGACCTGGTGAGTCTGACAGCTGCCGTCAAGAGTGGCGGCGTCGTTGAATCTCTCGGAGCCAGAAACACGGGGGGGGTTGGAAAGAGGGCCGGTTGTCAGCTTGAACTCCTTGATGGCTTCGTCGACAGTCTCCTCGGCCATCTGGCGGTAAGTGGTCCACTTGCCGCCAGAGCAAGTGATCAAACCGCTTTCGCTGGTGGTGACGAGATGGTTGCGGACGAGACCTTCGGACTTGGCCTTGTTGGGGTCGCGGACAAGAGGACGGATACCAGACCAGGCGGCAAGGACGTCGCCACGGCGGACGGTGATTTCGGGTTGGAGGTATCTCTTGACTTCGGAGAGAATCCAGTCGATCTCCTCCTCGCCAGCAATGGGGTTCTGGTTGATGTCGCAAGGAGCATCGGTGGTGCCAGCAATGGTGTTGCCCTGCCAGGGAAGGAAGAAAATAACACGGCCGTCAGAGGTGTGGGGATCGATCATGCCCATGTTCTTGGGAGCGTAGTAACCGGGGAGAATGACGTGGACACCAGACGAGGGAGCGACGATTTCGGGAACCTTCTGGTCGTCCATCTTGCGGATCGAGTCGGTGAAGGGGCCAGTAGCGTTGATGATGCCCTTTGCACGGATGTTGAACTCGTCGGAGCTGCCGTTGGCCTCGGCGACCAGGTCCTTGACGCGAGCACCGTTGAGTCTGCCGTTCTCGTCCTTGGTAAGAGAGGTGACTTCGATGTGGTTGACGACAGTTGCACCGTAAAGAGCAGCAGTCATTCCGAGCGAGACGTTCATGCGAGAGTCGTTGTGAGCACCATCTGCTGCCGTCAGCCATCGTTCCCATGCGAGGACCGGGTTCTTCAAAACTCACCGTAGTAAACAAGAGCACCAACCAGGTTGTCCTTCTTGAGCATGGGGAATGCGTTCAGAGCCTTGGACTTGGTCATGAAGTAAGAGCTTTCGATGTTTTCAGAACCGGCGAGGAAATCATAGAACTTGGTGCCTGCCCAGAAGTAGGGTGCTTGCCACCACTTGTTGATGGGAATCATAATGGGGAGCCATGACGAGAGATGAGGTGCGGTATCCAGGAAGAAGCGGCGCTCGCGGAGTGCCTCCTTGACGAGCTTGTATCTTTACAACTCATCAGCAAAAAGCGCAATTGCACGGCTAAAATCATTGGAAACGCACTGGTTGTAATCGAGTTCCCAGACGGCCTTTTCGAGATATCTAACACCACCGTGGACGAGCTTGGTACTCTTGGAGCTAGTACCCGAGGCGAAATCGTCTCTCTCGACCATTGCGACCTTGAGGCCACGAGTGGCAGCATCAAGAGCGATACCGGTGCCAGTGGCACCGGCGCCAATGACCAAGAGATCGTACTCCTCACCCTTGCTACCCTGATTGTCGGCCTGGACATCACCAGAGGAGCCGGTTACAGCCTTGGCAACCTTGTTGCCGGCATCCTTCAAAGCGCCAGTAACGACACCTGCGGATGCTTTGAGGTCTGCAATTTGAGCGGCGCGAGACTTGATCTCGGGGAAGCTGGGGGGGTTGAAGACACCGCCCTCGCCGTATGTTGGCGGCGGAACAGCAGCGGCTTCTGAGCCAGGAATCTCGCGGGGTCTGTAGATGGTGTAGAGACCGCCTGCACCGACCGCACCAGCGGCCGAGGCGTATCCCAGAGCGCGGAAGAAACGACCTGAGCGACTCGCCATCCTCGATTGGTTGTGAATGAAGGAGGAAGAGAGAAAGAGGGACGCGGCGACAAAAGGAAGAGAAGAAAGCGCAAGGATTGCAGTCTTGGTGGGATACGGCTATGATGCAACAACGGACGTCCAAGCTCGACTTGGTGTGGGTATTCTCCACGCTGATGGAGGATTTAAGACGACATTGTCGATGGAGCGGCGCTACCACGGACACTTGACAAGACCTTCTCCACGGGCAATTGTTGCGCTGCTGTGAGGGGCCGCCATGCTGAAGACCGACTCCTGATCATGTTTGCGCCTTCGCCGGTGAAATGCATATCCGGCCTTGGTTGCGAAACATGTGATAATGCTCCAAACATGGCTTTCTCAGCTGTTGCTAGTTGGCCGCTTTCCCACCAATGAGGGAATATTCCGCAAAAGCAGGGTCGCCCTTTGTGTTGGAGAGATCGAAATCGGATTCAACTTTTTGCTCTCGCCTTGGCACATCAACTGGCGACGATCCAACGTGACGATCTTTTCTATCAAGGATTTTGATGACCAAATGCGACACGACGCCCACCACACCATGATCCATCCCCCAGTCTTTTCCTCGTCCCCGTCATTCTCCGATCATACTCGGCCTGTACCTTGATTTGTTGTCTAGGCATCCGGTTATCGCGGGCACAGCGAACATTTCCCATTCTTCTATCATGTGTGCGAGCTAAGACATGGTAATTTCAACGTCTACAGCACTTTCTATCTCTCGCTGTGGCCTCTCCAACCATGCTCTATCTATGCGTCATGCTCATTGTGCCTCTGCGGCCTTCAGCAACCCCTTCAGGTCGATACTCTTCGGTCTCTCAATCGGTAGACCCAATGCGCGGTCCCAGATGAGCTGTGCAAGGGGTCCGAGACCTCTGCTCACTCCAAAGATGGCCGTGTAGTACAACGTCTCCTGGAATCCATAATGATGGAACAGCACTCCAGAGCCAGAGTCGACGTTAGGGTACGGGTTCTTGGTCTGTTACCGAGTCAGTAGAGAGCTTCACGAGAAAGAGCTGGACAGAACATACCTTGCCGTGCTCGGTCAACACACCGGGTGCGATCTGCGAGTTGGTCTTGACAAGCTGGAACAGACTGTTGTTCTTAATGTCTTGGTGGGCATCGCCAAACGCAAGCAGCGCATCAAATCTTGGGTCGGGCTTGCGCAGGACCGCGTGGCCGAAGCCAGGAATCACTCTACCACTCTTCAGTGTGCTCCACAAATAGTCCTTGACGTCTTTATCTGAGAAGTCGTTGCCAATGTGGTCTCGCATTTGCAAGATCCATCGGAGCACTTCCTGGGCTGCGAGACCGTGCAGTGGACCAGCGAGACCTTGCAAGCCAGCCGAGTACGATAAGAAAGCATCTGAAAGAGCGGACCCAACCAGGTGAGTCGAATGAGCAGAGACATTGCCTCCCTCGTGGTCGCCGTGCAATGCGCAATACAGTCTAAGCAGGTCTTGGAAACCCTCGTTCTCCTTGCCGCCTTTGCCCAGCATGGCAGCATAGTTGTAGCACCAATCTTGCTCGGGGTCAATCTGCGCCGGCAGGGCACCACCGCCACGGTACGAGTTCTGGTAGATTTTTGCCGCAATGGTAGGTAGTTTGGCAATGAGGGATATCGAGTCTTCAAAGGTTGGCTCCCAGTAGTCAGCCTTGTTCAAACCCTTCTCGTATGCCTTTGCGAAGACGCTGGTTCTGTTGAGAGCAGAGACGGCGCAAGCGAATTGAGTCATGGGATGCATGTCTGATGGGAAGTTGTCCAGCATGGTCTCGACATAGTCTGGCAGGGCGCCCTTCTCTGCTAGCTCGCGCGAAAACTGTCGGACTTGAGTGGTGGATGGCACTTCACCGGTAAGCAACAGCCAAAACATGGCTTCGGGCAACATTTCTTGTCCGGTCGTGCCTTTCGGAAGCTGCTCCTGGCAGTCCTTGATGGTGCGACCGTGGAAGCGGATTCCTTCGTTTGCGTCGAGGACCGAGCCTTCCCAGATCATTGCCGTCAGGCCTCTGGTCGCGCTTAGCGAAAGGGTCGTTGTGGTTTTCAAAGCAAACCTACCTCATTCCCCCAAGGGCGTTCTCGACCTTGAGTGCTCCAATGCTCTTGGATGCATGGCTCTTGACTTGGTTGAGGAGATCGCGTTTGGCAGGGATGACCCTAGCGAGGGTCTCTTTGAGACTAGGTTCTGTGCTTGTTGCGAAGCCTTGTTCTGTACCAGAGAGTCAACATTCTGCCCAACAAAAGAGCCTGACCACACTCACGGGGCAGAGTCGGACGGTAGTTTGCAGCCTGGTCACTTTTGCATCAGCAACGCTCAATCGACCAAGATGATGCTTCTGCTGACCTTGACACTTCTGAAGGCCCTCAGGGCAGTGCGAGAATTTGAAGCCATTGTTTGTATATACCGAGAATACAGTTTCAAAGTACCTTGCAAGACAGGGACGGAAAACAGCTCGAGGCAGGGACCTTCATAACTCTCGAGAGCTGTTGGTCCATTGCAGGCGCTGCGGGGAATGCGGAGGTGCTGTCGTTGGCCCGCTGCGAACGTGGGGTGAGCGGACCTCGGTTCTCTCGGTTGACTATGACGACGCCGGCCGGACTCACGGACGCGCCCTTCTCACCTCCGTGTCGCCCGCAATACCCGCCGCCTGTTTGGCAGCAGTGCGTGATATCGAGCTTGTGATTCTGCAATTGAACAGATCCTTGCTCACCAATAGTGTGACTATCACCATACATTCCTCCTCGAACATGCGTCGAGCAACTGTCCGATGCTTGCAACGCCGGCCTTTGTCGAGGGTCCATCTCACGGCGCGCCCTACGTCTCGGTTCATCTCATCAAGCTCAGTCTGCATGTCGCCATCTCTGAAGTCCGTCAGCCCTCCTCTACCATCAGCAGACCCAACATCTTCATTCCAACTGCTTTCGACAGAAGAGAAAGCCGGGGATGCTGAAGATGCTGTATTCAATGACCAAGTCAAACAAGTCCAAGACTGGTGGGCTTCGCCTAGATACAAGGGCATCAAAAGACCTTACTCTGCAGAAGACGTCGTCAGTAAGCGAGGAACCTTGCAACAAATCTATCCCTCCTCTTTGATGGCAAGAAAACTGTTCAATCTTCTGGAAGAGCGAGCTGCAAAGGGCGAGCCCGTACATACCATGGGTGCCATTGATCCCGTACAAATGACCCAGCAGGCACCTCATCAAGAAATCCTCTATGTCTCAGGTTGGGCATGCTCGTCAGTCTTGACCAGCACAAACGAGGTCTCGCCTGATTTTGGTGATTACCCTTACAACACGGTACCCAACCAGGTACAACGTCTATTCAAAGCACAGCAACTTCATGACAGGAAGCACTATGATGCGAGGAGAAAACTATCTTCTGAGGAGAGGAAAAAGTCTCCATACATTGACTATCTTCGACCGATTGTCGCAGATGGAGATACTGGCCACGGTGGACTCTCAGCCGTGCTCAAGCTAGCCAAACTCTTCGCCGAGAATGGTGCTGCAGCTGTTCATTTCGAAGACCAGTTGCATGGTGGCAAGAAGTGCGGTCATCTTGCCGGTAAAGTCCTGGTTCCTGTTGGTGAACACATCAACCGTCTTGTTGCTACACGCTTCCAATGGGACATGATGGGTTGTGAAAATCTGGTCATCGCGCGTACCGACTCCGAGAGTGGTAAGCTGTTGAGCAGTGCTATCGATGCTCGCGATCACGAATTCATCCTTGGTTCCACCGAAGACATTGAGCCTTTGGCAGAAACGCTTCAAGTCATGGAGCAAGGAGGTGCCACTGGTGCTGAGATTGATGCCTATGAGGCCAAATGGGTCAAAGAGCACAGATTGGTCACTTTTGACGAAGGCAAGCCAAAGCAATCTTTCTTGTTCGTGATCAAGTTTCTGATATCGTCCTTCTAGCCGCCATCGCACACATCAAATCCCAATCATCCGACCCCAACAAAGTCTCCAAATACGAAAGCGAAATAGCCACGAACCGCAACAGACCTCTAAACAGCCGTCGCCAACTCGCAGCATCCATCGCAGGGTCTCCCGTCCAGTTCAGCTGGGATGTGCCTCGTACAAAAGAAGGCTTCTACCATTACCGCGCTGGCCTTCCCGCAGCAACCAAACGAGCAATTGAATTTGCTCCTTTTGCTGATCTGTTGTGGTTGGAGACTGCAGATCCAAGTGTGCAAAAGGCTGCTGGATTCGCCAAGGAGATCAGAGAAGTGCATCCGGGAAAGAAATTGGTGTATAACCTCAGCCCTAGCTTCAATTGGATGGGTCACGGATTCAGCGAGGACCAACTTAGAAGCTTCATCTGGGATTTGGGCAAGGAAGGGTAAGTTTCTTTTTGAGAATCTGTTTTACGACGGCGGATGTCTTGCTGACCACACGCATTAGCTTCGTTCTCCAACTCATTTCTTTGGCCGGCCTTCACAGCACAGCTACCATCACCAACGAACTCGCCAAAGGCTTCAAGACAGACGGTATGCTGGCATACGTGAACCTGGTCCAGCGCCGCGAACGCGAACTCGGCTGTGACGTACTCACGCACCAGAAATGGAGCGGTGCGAGCTATCTCGACGGTATTCTGGGCAGCATTCAGAGCGGCAGTAGCAGTAGCAAGAGTATGGGCGAAGGCAACACGGAAGGTACCTTCTAGAGTGGCTGAAATGAGTAGGTGTTTTGACTCATTTTTGCCGAAACATTCTTCAAATAACTCTCTCTAGGATGGGCAGAATTGGTTTTTTTTTTAAACTAGGCTGCCATGTCAAAATGGAACAGAAAGTCGTCTAAATGCTGGAAATATCGTTCAGCCGGATCGTGGAAACGGAAAGGTTTGTGCTTGGGGGATGACCCTGACTGATTATTCAGGGGTTCCTTCGACAACGCTATCTATATTCCGATCTCACGTCCAACTGAAATATATCCTTTCTTTACTTTGTACATCTCCATGTGCATTTTCATGTGTGTCTCGGGTGCAAGATGAGTGTCTCTCGGCTCGTGATTCGGCGTGAGATCATTTACCTCCATCCACCGCATCGAGTCATCACTACATATGACGAATCTTTCCCACAGGAGCACACAGAACATAGCATTGACTCATAGCAGTACATAAATTCAGTTGTCGTGTACTCGTCCTTGTCTCCTTTCAAAACACATTTTCCCACAAGGTCCACAAAAGTTCACCTCATCATCATCAAGGTTTCGTGGACACCGTCTTTGAGGAAAACAATCATCATACAGCCATCTTGACCGAGAAACAATCTTCAAGGTTTGGTACATACACCACATCATCACATCCTCAAAACAGACATACATTCACATATCATGTGTCACCACAAAACAACAATGTTCCGCACACGCATGGTCAAGAGCGAAGCCAACGACGGCCACGGCCAACTTCGCACAATCGAGCACGTCAAAGCCATCGGCAACGACACATACCAAGGTAAACTGCCGGGCTCGAGCAAAATCTACCGCATCTGGGGTCGTGACATTCGCAAAAAATCAAAGACTTACAGACTGCGCAAATCACACGACCACAGGGAATGCTATGAGCTGATTGTCACGCAAAGGGAAGTGTATCACAAGATACAGAGTATGGGGCACGCGGTCGGTCCCATGCAGAGAGATTCGCCAAAGGCTCCCAAGAAACGGTTCAACCTCTGCAATGGTAAGAGTTATACTGAAAAAGATTTGCAGAACGTCAAGGGGTTCAAGGCGTGGGATGTCATCTTGATCAAAGGCCGAGAATACTTGAGGGAGACATATGGGATCATGCGCGGCAAGTGATGGATCCTCGAAAGTGAGATGGGAGAGTTGCGCCTTTTGGCCAAGAGCGCGTCAAGATACCTTCGCCTCTGGACCCTAATGTTTGTTTCCTGTGTTCTGATTTCCATGATCTTTGTAATCAGAGCATGGAAATCAATGCTTGTGGACGAAAGACTCGCATATCTGCACGTGAATGGTCATGTACGATCGATCAACAGTCAACATCCATCACACGCGGCCTGATGAACCAATGTACGCTACCAATACCCAAATGCTTAGCCGGACATTAGTGTGTCGGGCGATTCCAAAGACCAAGAATGAGAAGCTCAGTTGACAGTAGAAGATGAGGAGGGAGTCAGAAGGTCGATTGTCAAGGACATCAGATCTTGCTCCATGTGCCGGGTTGTTTGCATTGCTCAAGCCACTTCTTGTTATCGGGTGATGCAGGTAGTCTTTTGGCATGACCTCAGGTGATTGGTATGGGTTGACGGGAGTCTCTTGCAGATGGCAGAGTATGGCGGTCATCGGACGATGGAAAGGACATGCATATGCACGTATGCATAGTGGATGGTAATTGATATCTCGGTCGAGATTATGAAGCCTGTACTATACCGTGCTCCAATGATCATGCAGCTAACCGAACTCGTGGCGTAGTTTTGCATGCCATATACCTCATGAAAACGGATGTGATATATGAGACACTAGGTCAAGGGAGGACGAATGGTCGAATGAAGCATGATCTTTGACATCTAAGCATCTGGTCAATGCGGCTGCCATCACGTTATCCTCGGAAGGGGTTGCGAGCATGGCAGACACGTATATGAGGTATTTGTTTGTGCCGAGGCGAAATGCTGGTCGAAATTGTCGAAGGACAGCCCGTTCAAGAATTCCAGACCAACGTTTCACGATCCCAATGAACCATGCAATAGCTTCTTGATGCGGAGACTTATACGAAAGAGGGGTCTGGTTGCTTGCTAGGCAGAGGAAAACGGTTTACCAGACAATGGCCATACGATGATGGTAGAAACCGAGGGATGGAAGAAGATGTTGAGAAAAGGATTTTGTTTGTTGGCGGTTGAAACTTCAGAAGGAGCGGCCAGGCCATGATAGCACTCCCAAAGGCAGTTTCGAAGCAAATCAACCGAACTCCAAGCAAACAGAAGCTCCCTCTTCGAACAAACATTCGGGAGTCGGGCCACCGGCGCCGAGATCCGAGAATTTGGACGGTTCCAGCCACGCCGTGCATCGGATCGAATATGACAGGCCCAAACAGCCAGGGATTCCCCTCCAAGAGCTCGCAATCTGGTGATGTGTACGCACGAGTCGAAAGCATCACCAATCGAACGCACGCAGTATTCAGAGATCACATCTTTTGTCGCCTGTCTCGTATTCAGACAATCAATCATATAAGCGACACAGAGACGAGAAGTGGGATGAATGGTTGGATTGCACGACTAACAAAAGCCCTGATGCGTTTAGCTCCCGCTTTTGGCGCATCCAGCGCGTTTGCTCGGAACGTAGGCGCTCCAGATACATGCAGCTAATAAAAATTGGCCAACAACTGCCATCTAGTACTTTGATGTTCACATAAAGAGGAGAGTGAAAGACGACGCGGCCTTTTTTGTATTCATTTTTCTGGGTATAGGCACCCCGTTGCTTGCTTTTCGGAACGCCATCTTTGCGTCGTTTCGTCGGGGCAACAACGAGAAAATGGCTTTAGAGAAGGCGGCGGAGTCTACCACTTCTGACACACTGGCCTCTTATGTTACAGATTATCGCATGGAGAATGGTCGAAGATATCATGCATATCAAGACGGCAGTTACTGGGTCAGTGCGCAGTTATCCTTTCCCTTGTGCACTTTCCATCATCCAAAAACTGACATGTCTCAAGGGTCCAAATGATGAGCAGTCATGCGAGGGCGAGAGCCTTTCGCATTCCATGTACACCCTGACCCTCAATGGGGAGCTGCATTTGGCTCCTATAAAGAATCCGCGAGAGATCCTGGATGTCGGGACTGGCACGGGGATCTGGGCTATCCAAATGGCCGATAAGTTTCCCGAGGCCCAGGTCACCGGGACAGATCTATCACCCATACAGCCGGAGCTTGTGCCCTGTAATACCGTGTTCGAGGTTGATGACGCCTCGCTCGAATGGACCTGGGATGACAATCACTTTGATTATGTCCACATTCGAGAGATGTTTGGTTCTATAAGCGATTGGGATCTGTTTTTCAATGAAGCATTTAGATGCATTGCGCCTGGTGGTTATGTTGAGATTATGGAGCATTCGACCTGGCCGGTATGGACGTGTTCAACTTTGTCACATGCTCTTTTCCGCTAATAAATACTCTCGCAGGCCAGTGATGATGGCACGCTAAAACCCGATCATTTCTACAATACCTCTTGGGGACCAACGATAGAAGAGCTTGGCATCAAATGGGGCAAGTCATTCAACACTTGGAAAGAAAGCAAGGCTCTGCTGGAAAGAGCTGGGTTTGTGGATATTGTCGAAAAGCGCTTCAAGTGGCCGATGAATGGCTGGTCGCAGGATGAAGTGCTTAAGGAACTTGGAGAGCTTAACCAAATTCGTCTTACAGAGCATATACAAGGCTTTACCATGAGACTCTTGACCAAAGCTGGCGAGGTGAGTACTTTCCGTATGAGCGCTGTCCACGTAGACTAATCAATGCTCAAGTGGCCATTACCACGTGCTCATGTCTTTCTCGCCGAGATGAGGAATGCTTTGAAAGATACGAGCTGTCATGCCTATCAGGACGTGTAAGTTTCCAGGATCTGCTCCAGCATGAGTACGAGCTGACATGTTGTTCGTAGGAGCGTGGTCTATGGCAGGAAACCTACTTGAAATCAGTCTTCAATCTCCAATCCATTGCGACTGACAGATGCCTATGGGCAGCCGCGTCTAGCTCGGAAGAATCTACGACTACTGCGCTCAGCTGATCTCCAAGATTCATTTTTTGAACCATACGGAGACTGGACCATCAAGCCGGAGCCGCTACCAGCTGTTGCCCATCATCGGACCATGGTCTCAATGATCACGAACTGGAAGAGAGGAGAACTTCCGAGACATGACCATTCGATCATGGATCTGCCATTTGTCGACGTTCCCCACGATGGACCATACGATGCCTCCCCTTGCTCGTATCACTCCCATGGGTAGATGTTCAGCTGCGGTAACTCCGACATGCAGCCTGGGCAAGGAGGCTCAACCATATAGTTGCGCATGGTGTTTAACCGATACGTGCGCAGTCGGCGAGAAATAATTGAGGAGGGCCCACTATCAGCACGTCTATACACGGCTGCAACTGCCTTAACTTGTCATTGATTGGAGAGTGTGGATCGGCAAAAGACTGGGTGGCTGGAAAGCAGTCTTCTCCCGAGTAGCAAAAAGTAGTGGCCAGACCAACGGCTAACGATTTTGTGGTGACACCACCGGAGGGGGGTTGGTAAGAAAGACGTTTTGAAGCTGTCCGTTGTACCTTTCAGGTGGCTGATGGCTTACCAAAAATGTGCCGAAGTAGTGGGCAGCATAGGGCTCGGGATTCAAGCAACAGTCCACGGCTGCGAGCCTGCGGTAGTTTAGCTCTCTAGCTAATCTTCTTATCACGTTCCTTGATCCTGGTTGATGGTAAATCTTTTGAGGTCTGGCTGCATTGTCGAGACCTGGGCGCGCCGAAAGCTTGAAGTGTTTCTTCATTGCGCTTGTTACCCTGGACATAGTCCGTCGAGGTTTTGTGTAGACGAGCAAAGCTGAATAGCAGTCTAGGAGACGTGATGAACCAACTGGGAAACCGTGTCGAGGACTTGAGGCCTTGCTCATCTTCGAGCGTGAAGTCAACGGTGCCTGCTGCTCCGCGAGCTAGCCCAACGAAGATCAAGCCAAGTATGTTTCGATATCTACGTTCTGTGCCTGATTCAGACTCCAGCCACATCTTCTCATGCGATGATGCGACGACATCGTGTCAAAAGGACATCAAGACAGAATTGCAGCCAAGATTCTCCTGGAAGAGAAGTGCTGAAGGTCTAGACCATTGTTCACCCCCCGGCTTGTGAGACATCCAGGTGCCATGTATATCACAGGTTTACGGCTTGACGGCAAAGTAGCAATTGAGTGTCGATGAGTTAACAACAACAACGCGACTGACGCAGAACGCTTTCTCAAGCGCGTAGATAGGTTTGTAAATCCCTACCGTTGAAAAATACGAGTGTATAATTGCGAATGTGCATGGTTTGAACGCTCGGCTGCTTTCACCATATAACATCCTGCGATAAAGTTTGAACACGCGGCAAAACTTGTATAGCACGACCAGGTAGGCATGCATGCATATTCTACATGCGGGGTTATTGCGCGAGGTCCGAATTGGTCCAGACACGAAAGAGCAGGCATATCCGTGAGCTGGAAAACGCGATGAGAAACAGAAGAGCTGTGCTGGTGGGCAAGCAAAGTTGCAGACAGAAAACATATCGCGCGATTCCTAGGGCTATGCGACTAAAGTATTAGTGAGCACAGCGAAATGATGCCCGAAATGCGAGACGCATGCCTGAGGAAACCTGGAGCAAAAAGCAACCAATGATGGTCAGGCGGCCGAGAACGGGTCTGTTCACACCAAATACAGAAAATGGTCCATGCCGTTTTTTCTTGCGTTTATCGTATGACTTGAAATCATGGTTGTGAATGTTCTACTGGCGTTGGAGCACAACACATGTCTGATAACAAGTTTATTGTGATATGTAGGGGTTTGTCGATCGTGTTGAAAAAGCACGATGTATCGTCAGCCGTTGTGATCTGGATGACGGATGACCTGATGGCCACATGCCTAAGATCGCAGCAGAACTTCGCGTGGCAGCCATGAACGTGGGGTATGAGCCAAGCCACAGCGTAGAAGACATGGATGGATGGAATGAATGGAGAAGATTGCGGACCGATGAAGAGCAGAGTTGGCACCAATCCGAATCAAGCAGACGGACTGAAATCTATTGCGCACCATGAAAGTCAACGGAGCTTTCGGGGCGTGCCGACGCAAAAGAAGCGACAAGCTTCAGAACACCACTGTTGGTTCTAAATTAGCCCTTCAGCGTTGAGCGCAATGCTTTCGGCGTCTCCGAAAGACCATCTGGCGGTGCCGAAAAAAAACCAACAGGGCATCGAAGGCGCGAAAGTAAGCAAAAAACCTCCGGTAGTGGCGTGTGGGGAAATGCCAAAGGCGTGACCTTGGAGAAACGACTCAGATGCAAGAAAGCGCCTCAACCGAGAGTATGGGATTGGGCGATCATACAGATAGCGTAGGTAGGCGAACGAACTCGTTTACCGCGTGCAGAAGGATGCCGAGATGAGATAAGGATGTGGACGAAACAAATTATATGCGTGACAAACCTAGTGAACCACAATTCACGAGAGTCGGAGGAAAAGAGATTTGAGTCGAGCCTAGACTCGGTAACTAAGCACCTTCCCAAGGAAAAAAAAAGAGGTCAGTGTTCGCTTAACAGATAGTTTTATTGGCCGAATCCTTTGTCTCAAACCGTCCATCAATCATCGAGCATACTGCACGTAGTATTCCCAGCGTGGAGCGTGCTCACCAGGAGCCAGTGCTGCGCGATCGTGTTCTCTTCAATTTCCCGTTCACGCAAGACTGCGCGCGCGAGCAACGTAGAAAACGCACCAACGAGAGCTTTGCCAGATTGAGCGGCAGAAATCAGAAAGGGTTCGCATACCGTGCGCGAATTAGCTCCACCTCGGGAAGGATTCAGTCTCCAGACGCCATGCCGCTTGTGACAAGTGCTGCATATGCTGATCGTCCAGCCCCCCACCTCATGGTGGCTTCAGGAAGCTTGCATGCATAACGATTGACAACAGGGTGCTTTTTTTTTGTTTTGCTTTCAGGCATGTGTGTCTTCTGCAACAGTGACTGCTGCGTCTAGGGACCCGGCAAGCTGGGGTGAATTGTCTAGGGGGCGATGACCTCTTGCTGACGGCTGATCATTATTGACCGAAAGTATCAGATTCAGACTGCCAACAAATGCTCGCCCAGGTCTCATGCTGCACATGCAATCAATCAGCCGTCACCGTGTGAACCGTTATTGAGCCGTTGTAGGCAAAAAAGCTTCGTATGATTGTAGTGGGCAAGAAACAGGATGAGCCAATCGTCCAGCACCTGAATGTCGCGAAACAGGCGGCAAAACTTGCCTCTCAAGAATGATTCGGTCTGTATCGATATGTATGTATTGCACGAGAGAGAATGAATTCAGATGTCGGCTTTGAAGCATCTTGCAAAGTGCCAAAAGTGGTCATCAAAGTGTGACCGAGAATTTGGTTCACAGAGATCAGTCAGAAGAGTTTTGCGTGACATGGGGCGGGCGTTGTAATGCTGATCCGGGCGGAGAACCGAGCAGTTCTTCCCTGCAGGTTGAAGAAGCACATCATCTCGAGTTGACGACAAGAATCGGATGGGTTTCGCGAAGGGAGATTGGTGTGATAACCACTGCCTCGATCCATGGTGGTCTCGTCGAAATCTTCCGCCAGATCGATGCTGTCTCGGCAGTGAACAAGAAGAAGGCAGATGCACCATCTGCTGACCTTGTGTGTCCCTCTCCACGGTGCGCACATGGCCATTCACAGTCCCAGACTGCGGGCTACTCACCAAGCAATCATGCTGCCACGTCCAGGCACAAAACTCCATGATGTGGGAAGCTCGCATTGGATATGCAATCCTTGTGCGGTCATGCTCGTGGCAGGATCACTGTGCTCGTGGTACCCCATTATTGTACCCGACTTGAAGCGACGTTCAGGCAAGCTTGCATAGGCTCATTTTGGGGAAAGTTGCTTGGCCAAGGGTAGAACATGGCCTGTTCACGTTCTGTGCCGCCCGCACGCTTGGATTGGATCTGCAGGTCGGCGCTTATCACGCAGGCAGCCGACCCAATGAAACGTGGGTGTCTGGTTCATGGTGTCTTGGTCGGAGGAGTTGGGCGTGCAAGCGATGGTGGTGCTGTCTGCCACAATCCCGTCCCGCAGCCAACGGCCCCGAGAGTCTAGTCTCGAGACCGAGTCACCCAGTTTGCGAACAGACCACCTCGCTGCTTTTCGCTTTTTGTTTTGCGAGAAATGCGCTTAGTGGCCGCTTCCAAATACCGTTTTTCGCGCAGCGAGCTGAAGAGAGGGAGCTGCATGGTGGTTTGATCAGGGTGTGAGATGGGCAACACGACCACGAGGATGCAGCAAAACAAGGCCTCGTGCAGTCTGCCGCCAGATGGATCTGGTGCATCGGCAGCTGAAGCGTGGAGGATCGCAGATGGGAGAAGAAAAGACGCTGGGAGCCGAAGGATTATTGCCTGGTCTGTCAGGTGCATCGCCCGGCGCAAGTTGCAAGAGCGGTTAGTGCAGCAGTATGCGCGGGAGGCTCTTTTGCTCGCCCTCTCTTCTGCCCTAGCTTCGATCTAGAGCCATCGTCCTCGCGCATGGATCTCGTCTACCACTAGCGGCCTCCCAGACAGCGCGCTAGTCATTTAGATTGCCGTGCATGTTCACCTCTCCGCTGGTGTCCAGCCCTCGAGTCCGCCATCCGTTCTCTAAAAGCGCCAGGGCACCTAAGCTTAACAAAGGATCGCCCTCCTCCCACATCTTCAAAGACGTTCGTCTGTTTGCCTGCGCGTGCGCGACTCGTTCCTCGACCTCAAAGCCATCCCAGAACATCCAAGGCCTTTCTTTGTCCACGCAGCACTCGTTCTCGCTGCTCTGACCCCTCCCCCCCTTTGCTCGACTCTCTCTGTTGTTCGAATCCACTCTCTCTCTCATTCCAACCACAAGCCCCTGCAAGCCACCCTCTCCACCTTGCAAGCAGCTCTCCCAAAACGTGCATATCCTCTCTAGCTTGCAACTGCCCAGCACGGAAGCCACGTTTGTTATTCATCTTCTACGAATAACTCCAAACCTGTGCGACGTGTGCGTGTGACCCTGCCGTCTGCACAACCACAATTCCGGGTTCCCAGATCTCATCCCAGGCGTAGCAGGCTTGACTTTACTGTAAGCCTCTTCCCCCGATCGTGGCCTTGGGTAGCGCCTCTGTCGCGCAACACCCGCTGAGACGTTCTAGTGTCCATTTGGATCGACTCGCAGCAACTCGCGTCACGTTCTGCCTCTCTCTTGACCATCGTTGCTCCATCTAGCGGACAGCGACGTCAGGCTTCACCTCTTCCCGGGTTTCTGGTATTGCGCTGCAGCAGACTGATCCGACTTCCCGCGCCTCCGGTATTCAGATCGGCCATTTCATCACTGCCGCAGAATCAGGCCCTCTCCTGTGCCTCAACTAACACCGCAAAGCCATCTTGCCAGCCTCGATCTTCTCGGCTGTTCATTTCCTCAACCGCCGCAGCTTGCATCCTTGCCAGATCCAACCTCTGACCCTGCAGAATAAAGTCAGCGATCCGCCAACGTGGCTGCCATTGTTGCTCTCCCGTCACATATGATTCCCGGGTCGGATTCAATGGGTGCTCCTACGAGTTTCTCCTCTCGTAGACCCAATGCTTCGAACCTTCCCAACTTCGAGTTGCCGCCTCCTCAATTGACGTCGCTCCACCAGAAGTATCACTCTTATACTGCCGCATCCCAGCCGACTCCCTCCATCCCGTCGAGCCTGACCAGCGTTGGCAACCTCTTGACCCCTCCGAGCGGCATCTCGAGCGACGGCCTCAGCCCTAACTCATCCAACATGCCGACCGGCAGCTCCCAAGCCAATCATTCGGTACCCCCTTTCACGCCGACCGGTTACATGTGGCCTCCGCACACCGGCACCACTCCCTACGGCTTCCAACACAACAGTCCCAATCAGCGCGGCCTCTTCTCTCCATCTCTGAACTCGATCGTCAAGGGCAACAACTCACCTCACACCTCTGAGAACCTCCCTCCTCCAAACTTCTCCGAAAACCCTTTCCCTACTTCCATGTCCATGTCAGCGCCTGTCAATCTTCCGGCTCTGCCTTCCCAGTCCTCGAGCATTGGTTCGGCAATGATGGGTGGACAAACCCCTGTTACCCAAGCTTCGCCAGTCAACCACCACGATTCCTTTGCTAGACCTCCCCCAACCCCCACGTATTTTAGCGGATCGCAGCACAGTCACAACGGACAGTCGGCATATGCGTACTCTTCAGGACCTTCACCGGTTCAACAAAGTCCCATGAGTGCTGGTGGACAAATTCCTCGCATGTCACCTCCAAACGGACACGGGCCAATCCCACCTCTTCAGCCACAAAACGTGCAATCGCCGTACGCGCAGCAACGTCCTTCGTACCAATATCCTCTACCAGGCCCGGTTTTGTCAAACGTTGGGAACCCTAACAGCCAGCTTGCACTAGTGGGTGGCATGCCGCCATCGATGATGCCTGCATACAACAGTGGCCATGCAGCGCATATGCAACACATGTATGGTCACCACACTCAAGCCCAGCCGAACCCGCAAAACGATAGACCTTTCAAGTGCGATCAATGCCCTCAGAGCTTCAATCGCAACCACGATCTCAAAAGACACAAGCGCATTCACTTGGCAGTCAAGCCATTCCCTTGTGGACACTGTGACAAGAGCTTCTCCAGAAAGGATGCTTTGAAGGTATGGTCTTATTCTCAATCCTCGGTCGAGGTATAAAAGCTAATTCTGAAGCAGAGACACATTCTCGTCAAAGGTTGCGGCAAAGCCCCTACAAATTCAGGAGAAATTGACCGAAAAGATGGCTCGACATCTCCGGCAATGAAGAGCGAGAACTCGAGCCCTGCAGTATCTGCTTCTGCGTGAACGAGTTCATACTTCTGATCAAGGAGCGACGCGACACAACATCATTTTCGACAACAACGATAACCTCACGGTGATACCCTTTTGTTATTGTATTACTTATCGTATATACTTACGCTGTTACGGATCGGGAAGCGTGCATTTGGTTTTTGTCTTTGTTTTCTTTTTTTCTTGCTCTGTCAAAGGCAAAGGTGTGTTGCAAAGGGCTTACGGCACTGTCAGGGCACGATTTTAGCTGTCTGTTTTTACAAAGGTGTTGACAGGTTGGGGGAACGCGACTTATACGGACTTGCACTTGATTGCTTTTTGCTATTGGATACCTCTTCTGACCGGCGGGCCTTTGGGATATGTTACGAATGGATGATGTGGCATTCCCATACCTTTTTTTCTTCTTTACAACAAAGCTATATGTTCCTGCTTCCCCTCTGAATCATAAACAAATACTGTTGTCCCATGTCAAGGGTGCATGTACGGGTGAAGCGTTCAGTTGTTCTTTGGGCTTGGCATTCATACCCAGCTCTTTCAAGTTCTTCCCTGTCTCCGACAATTCTCGTCTTTTTCTTTTGACAGACACAAAGGCACATCAGTCGGGCAGAGCAGGAGTTCATCCCCTGTAGCAGCAAACCTCCCTTTTTGCCAATCATGCCGATGCCTTTCATAGCTAAATCAGGGGTGTGTGCAACGTTTCTGCATGTCAGGGGGGACGGTTGAAACTTGACATGAAGTCGCGAACGCAAGATGACGATGGTACGCCTTGAAGACCGCGAGTATGTCGCAGGCTGTATTGATGCGCATGCGATGTGGACTGCAGAAAGACACCATGTCACACATCTGTCGCAGTATCTTGCCAGTAGATAGGCACGACGTGGTAAAAGCCTTTTCCAGATGTAAGTTAGAATGTTTGTCGAATTATTATTGCAGCGAGCAGGAGGTCAACGTCGCGCACCGTTGCAACATTCCTAGCTTGCACATCAAAACATTCAATCATCATCATCATCTCTGCCAACAACAAACAGCGCTCCTGATTCTGTCATTTCGGTCCCCTCGTCTCGGCACAGTGATTCTTGTTAGTCGCTGACAAAGGTCACCGTTGGTGTCGATTGACGATTCTGCCGTCTCGCGGTGGTTCCTTCCTTCTCCATCACTTTGTACCTTGTCGCTCCTTATCGACCTACACACACCTTCCCTTCCTGTTCAACCACGCGCAGATTCGCAAGCGCCCGACTATCCTTCATCGACTCTATACATACATCACTCATTTGTCTTCAACTCGCGCCTCCAGATCGGACCTTCCGCTCCTTATCCGACCTGCATCTTAAACCGCTGGCCAATGTATAATTAATCACACTCGCTTTCTTTCCGATCAGACCATCAAAGCAGACCTGTAACCACAAATTGGGTAGCCCGTATCAACCAGCAGTGCTTGGATTGCAGGACAGCATACCAACAACGCACCCTCACTGACGCATCAAATAAACAACCGACATCCGCATAAGTTGAGCATTGTCCATAACACAACTCTATCACCATGGCCGACCATCATCGTCGTCCCACGCGACCGTCAACACGGCGAGAGGTTCTTGGTCCTGGTGAATCTCGCGCCAACATCGACTCATCTGCGCACCGAAGCACACGGTCCTCGAAAGCACCTGAACTATCTTCGCCTGTATCCCTCCCTCACAACAAGTCGCTCGTCGCCAATGGCACTCTCGATGTCCGTACGAGTAGCCCAGCTGCATCTTCAACACGCCAGGACCGCCTCTCGTCGGTTGCGCCCGAATCGCAACGAGCGAGCAAGCGTTATTCAGAAATCTCAAACTGCACGACGGCATCAGGATCAGGCCGCAAGAGCTTTGTTGGTCGATGGCAACTGGGAAAGACGATTGGCCAAGGTGGCTGTTCAACTGTCCGTCTGGTGAGGCACAAGGACACTGGCCAAATTGGTGCCGCCAAGATCATTTCGAGAAAGATGGCCGAGACGGTTCGCGCTCAGAGTCTGGCCAACCTAGCTGAGATGCCCGACAAGTCACTGCAAGATCTTGTCGCTGCTGGCAAAGCCATGCCCCCGCCTCCGCCCGGTCTTTTGCGTGAGATAGCCATCATGAAGCTGCTTGATCACAGAAACATCGTCCGTCTGTACGATGTGTGGGAGAACCACAACGAGCTCTATCTGATCATGGAGTACGTCGAGGGCGGTGAACTCTTCCATTACATCGAAGAGTGCCGTGGTCTCGGAGAACAAGAGAGTGTCTACATCTTCCGCCAGATTGTTGCTGCCCTGCTATACTGCCATCGCATGCACATCCATCATCGAGACCTCAAGCCTGAAAACATTCTCCTGGACCGTGAGAACATCCAGGTCAAGCTTGTGGACTTTGGCATGGCAGCTCTGCAGCCAGAAGGGAAAAAGTTGACAACTGCTTGCGGAAGTCCTCACTACGCTGCGCCCGAAGTTATCAAGAGCAGGCCATACGATGGCGCACAAGCAGATGTATGGAGCTGTGGTGTCATCCTCTACGTCATGCTTACTGGCATGACGCCCTTCAACTACGATCAGGACAGAAACCTCGGTGTCATGTATCGAGCCATCGCCGAGGCCGACTACTACATGCCCCCCGAGCTCAGTCGTGCTGCCCAGGACCTGTTGCGCAGGATTTTTGTTCCCGATCCACGCCGTCGTATCACCATGGACCAGATCTGGGAACATCCTCTGCTTCACAAGTATGATGAGGAGTGGGGATACACAGGACCAATGGCATCCAAGGAGGCTTGGGTTGGCCCGTCTCCAATCCTTGAAGACTGGACTGTCACACGTGAAGATGAGGTTGACAAGGATATTCTTCGTAACATGCGCACCCTCTGGCACAGCGTGCCTCAGTCGGTCCTCGTTAAAAAGCTCGTTAGCAATGAACCGAACCAGGAGAAGCTCTTCTATGCCGCACTCATGAAGCATCGCGAAGAGAACCTCGAGAACTACCTTGGCGGCGCTGATGCCATCAGTTACTCTGCCAGCGACTATCAACACAACACCAACGAGCTGAAGGACCAGCCTCCCGTGCCCACGCAGAAGCAACATTCACAGTCTCAATACTCTATCATGAATGACGAACATCTTCGTACCCCACAACCCGTTGATGAGAACATGCCCTCTGACGGTAGTTACGACCCTTACCGATCATCTCGCTACCAGACTACACCGAACGGAACACCATATACCAAGGTTACCGTCCACCGAAGGGGTGAGAGCAATGGCAGCCGCAAGGCCTACATGCAGCATAGTCTTCGTCATCCCAACGCCCTTCGTGTCGAGATGCTGAAGAAAAGTGGTCAACCTAATTCCAGCTCCAGTCTGGTCAAGCAGGATTACAGAAAGTCAATGACACGCTCCGTTTCGAAAGCATCTACCTCTCGCAATTCAGTTGTCAGCTCTGTATGGCCTAGCAGCCCGCCTGTCATGCCGAGAACAGTCAGCTCCCACAAGCATAAGAGAAAGGTCAGCTTTTCCTATCACCGCAAGAGCTCACAGGCTGCTGTCAGCGCCAACGCCCGCTTCACTCCAGAGCTTCAGGCGAAGGCCAGGTTCTCGCAACTCATGCACGGAAGCCCCACCCCTGGTACCAACAGTCCCTCTTGTCGCGTTGAGAGTGCCATTCGATCTCGAAAGGACAAGTCTGTTACGCCTGCTCCCCGGACGCGCCCGCGCAAGAACTCTACGGGCACAGCAAGAACCGACATCCGCAAGGCCAGTAGTGAGCTCGAACAAGCTTGCGAGGAAGCCTTCAATCGTTGCTCGTTCAGTTCAAGCGTACTCACCACAGCTACAGCCACAGATAAGGCCGGATACGAGACTCCTCCGTCATCCGTGTCTAAGAGAGATTCTGGTAGCTCTATCAAGGAAAATACCGCACCCCGTCCTTTGCCCGCTCTGCCCACAGACACACCTAACACCTTCATTCACCGCACTCTCGAGGAAACTCGTCACAAGCTAGCCACGCGAAGTGCATCTGAAGGAAATGACGGGTCAGCGAAGATCGAACAAGTTTTGGCCAATCTTGAAAGAATAATGCCTGGCGAGAAGCGTACCGTTTCGGCTCCGGATCACCACGTAATGGACAACAGAGCACATCTGCCCATCATAAGCGAAGAGGGCAGGTCTGACGGCTCCCATGGACGCTCTGCCGATTCAGCTCACCGCTACAGATCTGTCACAGCCCCTATGCCAGAAAGAACGGTCCGCATGGTGCAGCCTTCATCACCTGTCTCGCCAAACAGCCCCTACAACTGGCGTTCAGTTGAAGAGCCTGCTTCCGAGATATCTGAGAACACAGTTGTCGACAGAACTCGTTTGACCGTTCCTAGCGCAGACCCTCGAATGACGCGCAAAAAGAGTAACGAAAGTGTACCGTTGAGCAAGGTTTCCTCTCAAGGCTCTCAGGAAGGACCAGCCAAGAAGAAGTCATCTTGGTTCCGCAAATGGAAGGAGCCTTCTGCATCAACCGAGGACAGCCAGTCTCGTTCACGCTCACCTATGCATTGGGAAGAGACTACCGGTCAACCTGTCAAGCCTAACGTGCTTAACCGAGACAACCGCCCGCCTCATCTGGATTTGTCAAGTGTACCAGTAGCTGCTCCCAAGTCTTCTTCGAGCAGCGAATTCCCCATGCGTCGCGAAAGCAAAGGCTTCAGCAAGTGGTTCGGCAGAAAGAAGGATTCGGGCAAGCGTAAGTTCAAGCAATACCGCGGATCTACCATAATGGTTGTTGACCTGTTTTGCAGTTTCTCCTCCTTCTGCTGGCCTCGTGACGGGACCTCTCAGTCCCTTCTCGACAGGTCCCCTCTCACCTCTACCGCCTACCACTCCTACCGCGGCTGGTGGTGATACAACACGTTCTTGGTTTTCTCGATTCCTTCGCCTACGACCTGAAGTCCGTACTTTGGCATTCAACGTGCCACGTACTCGTGCAAGAACAGAGTTGGTACGCATGTTGCGCGAATGGCAGCGTCATGGCATCAAGGACTTGACCTATTTCCCTCAAGACAACGCCATCACTGCCAGCATCGACAAGGTCAACTCGTTGGGTATCAAGCCCGTCACCTTCAGGATCGAGTTGTTCGTTGTACTCAAGAACGGCAGAAAAGCTGGCCTATCTTTGGCTAGATGTTCGCAGATGCGCGGCGCAGCCAGCTCTTTCCGCAAAGTTGTGGAAGTTTTGGAGCAGGTCGGAAGAGACCGCGGCCTTCTCATCGACGACCAGAGCCAATGGGATGAACTTTGTGGCATCTTGGCCTAGACATACATTGGTCTGTGTGACACGCGAGTATTACCGAAGCTCTTTTGTTTTCAAGTTTTCTTCGTTGTACTTGATTGGGGTATCAGTTCTGGCAAGCGAGAAATACCTTTTGTTTTCTTTCTTGGAGGGGAGTCTTGTTTTTCGCGGAAGCAGTTTGGAGAAACAGCATCCTAGGCCGGAGTTTCTCATTTGTCGATTCATTCGTTTAGCAGAGGCGTTTTATTGCGCAAGGGGGATTTCTTTCTTGAACAAATCGAGTGTGGGTTCCGATCGTTTGTTTTCTTTTTTCTTTTGGCTTTTTTTTTTGTTGTCGTTGTAGCATACCACGGAGGAAAAGAAGGCGATGATGGAGAAAGCAGGACACTAAAGCTCTAATGTTAATGAAGACACCTTTTTTTAATACTCTTGATATGCAATTGATGGGTGATTTTAGATGGCGTTTGAGCGTGGAGATGGAGATGGAGATGGAGATGGAATGTGGACGGGATGGTGAATGTGGAGACGACATCTCGTGTACGTCATGACATGACAGCTGCGAGGATCAGATGTCATTACAATATCAGCTTCCAATTGCAAGCTCGACATAGTTGACCTTGTCTCTTTCTTCTCAATCTCCCATCTCTCTTGGTTCTTTGTTTTTACTTGGTGAAGAATACTTTCGTCTTCTTCAACCATCGTCAAAATAGCTTCACGAATCCTGCCGCGAGTCAAGCTCGTCAGCCGTCAGACAAACCGCACGATGGCCAGCACCTCATCCACCAAGACGCCGCAAGCGGCACCGTGGAAGCAAGCCTTCCTCTCCGACCTCAGCAAACTCGACAGTCCAGAATTCGTGTTTAGCACCTTGCAAGCGGCGCCCAAGGGGTCGCCGACGGCATACCTGCCACGGGCACGATACTGCATCTTCCGCGGCTTCTGGGCCGAGCTGCCAGACAACAAGCACAACACGGCAACGCAGAACCCACGGGCTTACGAGACTGAAATGCCGACCTTCACGTCGGACGTGCGCATGATGAAGGTGCCGCAGTTGTTCGCTTCGGGGAGCGGGCACGCGGACAAGGAGGAGCAGATGCAGGGGAGTGGCGGTGGCGGGCCTTGCGAGGCCGTGTATTGGATCAAGGAGACTGGCGTGCAGTGGAGGATCAAGGGTGAGGCGTTTGTGGTCGGGCCCGACATTGAAGGCGACGGCGACGAGAGCAGCGGCGTCAGAACCGTAAAGAGCGAGTTGGGAAGCCGGATGAGGGTCGTGGATGAAGGCAACCAAGGCGAGTGGAGTTGGAGCAGAGAGTTGACTGCGCATTTTGGAAACAATTCGCCTGGGTTGAGAGGTAAGGGTTTTTTCTTCTTCAGAAAAGGAAGATCTTTTTTTTTGGCTTATACTAATTTTTTTTTCTCTAGGTTCTTTCAAGGCTCCTCCACCTGGCCGTCCCACGTCGGAGCCTTATGATGACAAGAATCTCGCTCTCGGCACAAAGGTCGAGGATCTCCACGACTCGGTCGCGAGAAAGAATTTCAGAGTCGTCGTCATCAAGCCCGAAGAGGTTGAGCAGCTCGACCTCAGCGACCCCGAAAAGGCTCGCAGACAGGTCTACATCTACCAGGCCGATGGAACCTGGAAGCAAGAGGAGCGCTGGCCTTGAAAAAGCCATCAAGTTATAAAGTCACCCTTTTATTTCAACCGTCACAAAAGGTATTCAAAGATGGAAAATGTAGAAAAGTCATAATATGCCAGTTGATCCATATCCTGCCACCGCCATAATCCTGTCGACCCCAACAACGCCAGCCATAACCAAGAAAAAAGAAGGGGGGTATATCAAAGCAAAAGAAAAAAAAATCAAGACAGTCAAGACCAGAAACAGAACGTTAGCAGTTGATCACACCAAACTCTGCTCCATCTCAGTAATGTAGAGCTTGATGTGCGACTCCATCTTGAGGTACTCCTCCCTGGCACTCTGCACCTCCATGTCGATGTTCTCCTTGAGATCGGCCATCTTCTTCTCCGTCTGCTCGATCCTGATGCGCCGTCTCTCGACATCTTCGCCGCGTTTCCGCCTCTCGTGGCCGAGCTCCGAGTGCGTTTGTTTCAAAGCTTCCATGCGTCTCTTTGCCTCGTCTGCCTTGGTCTCTGCGCCCCGTCGCAGATTGTCGGTGCGCTCTTGCCATCGTGCCAATTGTTTGATCAGGAGGTGTTCTTGGTGCTCGATCTCGCGTACGTTGTTAGAGCGCTCCGAGAGGGCGTCGCGGTGTTTGCTTGCGCGAGAGGCTTCTTCGTCTTCTCTTTTAAGCTCGGTCTGCAGGTCTTCTAGCAGGCGGGTGAGGCCCGTGACGTCGCCGTGGAGGAGGGTGAAGGAGTCGGTGCTGGTTTGCAGGGCACGAGTGCGGCGGTCGAGACGGTCGATTTCGGCCTTGTCGGCCGTGAGGTTGGCGTTGAGGTCACGGAGGGCCGTCTCGAGTGCGGCAGGGCTTTGGTGGGTGTAGGGGCGCAGCTTGTCGGCTTCTTTCCTGACGTTGATGGCTTGGGTCTGCTTGTCCTCGAGGGCTTGCTTCAGTCTGGTCTGCTCCGACTTGACGCGGTCCAGCTTGTCGGCAACCTTTTCCTGGCCCTTTTTGAGCTCGAGCAGACGGGCTTTGAGCTCGGCGTTCTTCTTTTCCTTGTCACGCATGGCCTGCTCGACGGATTTTCTGTTGCGCTGCATTTCTTGCAGCATGTCGTCCTTTTGTTGATTGGTGGTGTACAATTCTTCAATCTGGGCCTTTGTGCGCTCGGTGCTGTTGAAGTAGTCGTCGATGACCGAGGTCTGCGACTCGCGGAAGCGGATAAAGTTGATGACATACGAGAAGATCTTGACGAGGCGTGGGTGGGTGGGCTTGTACAGGTCCTGGAAGGTAAAGTCTTTGATGCCGCACTCTCGCAGCAGGCGGCGCAGGGTGACGAAGAAGGCCATGAGGTCGCGGGTGTCGGGGGTGAAGATGGTGTCTGAGTCGTCGGGGCACAAGTCTTGGGCAGCGGCCTTCATGGCGGGTGCAACGACGTCGCGCGTCGTGTTCATCAGCAGCTCGGCCAGCCATTCGAAGACTTTTTGGATCTGCTGCGGGTTGGGCTTCTGGAGGTCCTGGATGGTGAAGGGAATGCCAATGTCGCTGATGCATCCTGCAATCTCGCGGTCGGGCTAGACAGGGAAAGAGCGTCAGTCGTCGTGTGGGCGGGTGGGAAACAACCAAGGCAAGAGGCAATCACCAGCGTCATAAAGGCATCTTCATTGTCTTCTTTGCGAGCGCGAGGCTGACTCGACGGCTGCTGCTGCGACGCTCGCGGGGCCATGCTCATGCGTCCGCCAAAGGCCATGTTTCTGATGTCGTTGTTGAAAAACAAACTCTGTATCAACAAGACGTGCGCGTGTGGAAAGTCTTTTGTCCTTGGGGTCGCTGTTGTGGGGGACAGTAAACAAACCCCGCACAGACCATCAGCCATCATTCAGCATTCGTTTTGGACCTTCTACTCTAGACATGACCGTATTGAACACGTTCTACACATACAGCATCCGCCGATGCAAAGACTGACGGCAGATTGTACATGAGACATGATTGCATTGGACTGTTTGTACACAAAACACGATTACATTGGACTGTTTGTACACAGGACATGATTGCATCGGACTGTCTGTACACAAACCACGATTACATTGGACTGTTTATACACAAACCACGATTACATTGGACTGTCTGTACACAAACCACGATTACATTCATCTATTCCTACACCCGCAAGTGACTTTTTGATCCTACTTGTTCTCAATCGTCTGCTTGATGACCCTGATCTGCTCCATGACCGAGCTCTTGCTCGTGCCGCCCGACGCGCTTCTCATCTCGACGCTCTTCTGGTAATCAAACACGTCGAGAATGTCCTGCTCGAATCGCGAGTCGACGCCCTTCAGCTGCTCGAACGAGAGCTTGTCCATCGGTGTGCTCTTCTCCTCTGCCAGAGCCACCACTCTGCCAGAGATGTGGTGCGTCTCGCGGAACGGCACGCCCTTGCGGACGAGGTAGTCTGCAAGGTCTGTGGCAAGCATGTCGGGTGACAGGCTGGCCAGCATGTTCTTGGGTTGGATGTTCAGTGTGGACAAAACACCGGTTGCAATTTGAATACTGTCACCCACAGTCTTGACGTGGTCGAGGAGCGGCTCAACGCTCTCCTGAAGATCCTTGTTGTAGGTCGAGGGGATACCCTTGATTGTCATCATCAGACCTGCCATCTGACCGTATGCTCTACCGGCCTTGCCGCGAATTAGCTCGAGCGAGTCGGGGTTCTTCTTCTGAGGCATGAGCGAGCTGCCGGTCGAGTAGGCGTCTGCGAGCCTGACAAAGTTGAATTCGGCGCTTGAGTAGATGATCAGATCCTCGGCCCAGCGACTCAGGTGCAGCATCAGCATGCTACCCCATTGCATCGTCTCGACGACAAAGTCACGGTCGGCAACACCGGCCATCGAGTTGTAGATCAGAGTGTCGAAGCCCAGTTCCTTGGCCATGGCATCACGGTCGATGCCAAAGGGGTTTCCAGCGAGCGCACCACACCCCAGAGGGCTGCGGTTGACGCGCTGCTTGACCTCACGAAGCCTCTCGAGGTCGTTGGCAAAGGCCAGACCGTATGAGAGCATCCAGTGTGACCATCTGATGGGCTGTGCGCGCTGCAGATGGGTGTAGCCAGGCATGACGTGCTCAATCTCTTGCTCGGCGCGGCTGGCGACGACCTTGAGCAGATCGACAAGGAAGGACTCGATCTTGTCGAGCTGTTCGCGCAGCCACATGCGCATGTCGACGGCGACCTGCTCGTTTCTGCTGCGGCCGGTGTGAAGCTTGCCAGCAATGTTCTTGCCGATGATCTCTCCCAGGCGACGCTCGTTGGCCGTGTGGATATCCTCGTCGACGCCGGGCTTGATGCTGAAGCTGCCCGACTTCCATTCTTGCTCGACCTCGTTGAGACCGCGCTCAATCTCGGCGAACTCTGCGTCGTTCAGAATGCCCTTGTTCTTGTTGGCGCGGGCCCATGCGATCGAGCCTCGGATGTCCTGTGAGTAGAAGGCGCGATCGTAGTAGATGGACTCGTTGTACGCCGTCATCAAAGGGTCCTGGCCGCCTGTGGTGCAGGTCAGCGAGAAGCTATGCGGACTAGAAAGCGAGCTGTTGTATACCAGTAAAGCGACCTCCCCAGAGCTTCTCACTGCTAGGAGCACCAGCCATGTTGTGTCAGAGTACAGATGATAGAGATGGTCTGCTGGATTTATTTTCAAGAGCACAGAACGAGAATAGACGGTCTCGCAGAAATTAAAAGGTAGAAAAGAAAATGCTGGCTTTGACGCACAACAGTCATAAGGCAAGGCACTCGTTCGTTATCGCGCTTATCGGCGGGCCGATTTCGCAACGCAGCTGGAGCTCTCTCCACTCTCGCGCATCCATACTCCAAACTGGCCCGTCATAGCAAAAACCATCGACACCAATGGAGAACATCTGGCACCATCGCAGAGTGGCCGACACGGCCGCAAAAGGATGCTTCATCTGCTACAAACCCTCGGCCAGCGTCCTGATCACCCCGGACTCCAAGGACTTTTTCTACATCTGCCCCTCGCACCTCAAAGACCGCAACTTTGCCCTACCCACCGACGACGAAGCCAAAGCAATCGCCGACAGAAAGAGGAAAGCAGACTTGGACCGCGAGATCGAGGCCGTCAAGAAAGAGTACGACGAAAAGATGAAGAAGAAGCAGCAAAAGAAGGACAAGGCAAAGGACAAGGACAAGGATGCCAAAGACAAGGACAAGGACGACACCAAGGAAGAAACGGAACGCGACGACAAGATCAAGGCCTTGACCGACAAGGCCGCAGCCTCGTCTGCGACAAAGCCCTCGTCGTCCGACGACGGCCCCCGTGTCTTCCAACTGCAAAAACACTTTTACAACATGCGTCTGGAAAAGCTGCGCAATGCCGAAGCTGCAAAGCGCAATCGAGACCGACTGAGAAACCCTCAGCTGTTTCCTTCGGTGCCCACCGGCAATCCTTGAAATTGGACCCCCTCTCAGCAAGCTCCTTGCAGCCCAAAGCCCATAATCCACCTGTCTCTCCCTCCCAGCCACCGCCCACTGCCAAGACCTTCCGTCAGCACTACTCGAATATGGCTGAGGCAGATACGATGCACTCGCCACATCTCTTTCAGCCCTGCATCATCAGCTCCCTCTACACCGAGTCCACCAGCCAGCCAGCGCAAAAGACATGACAGCCGTTCTGTCCACACATCTTGGCTTCTCGAACCCGAGGAATGGTTCTTTACGGTAAGTTTCCAACCACGAATACGACAAGAGATCCAAAGCCCATTATTATTGCGTCTCGAAACTTACGCAACGCCACTTCGGACCAAGACGCACTTTCCTGTCGACGCTTGTTTGTCTGACGCCGAATGCGGATATAGACATGGCTTAGGTATCTGCCTCTCTTGCAAAATCTACATGCTAAGACGGATGAAAAATTGGTGCGAGCAACGAGGGAAAGACAATGAGAAGGTGAATCGGCCAATCGCTCGATTCATAAGAAACACATCCATGGTTTTATTTTTCTTCTCCTCGAAAACGCCAGGGTACCCAGAATGAGACTTGGACAAGCCATATACTAGTCCGTCTCGTAATCATGAAAACGTCGTCCTGGCCTCAAAGCCAGTATGCAGCTGCCCACCTTTGAACGGGCCATCCTCCCCCTCTAGTGACTTGCCGTCATTGCTGACTTGTGTATGCATGTGCTTCTAGCACCACCTCTATCATGACAGGTTCCTTGATGTCTTTGTTTTCTTGCTTTCTCATCATGCGGCGTCATCTTGCGACCTTTTGGTCACGTTTGTGCGTCTCAACATCACCTCGCGCCCCCGCTGTCAGCTGTTGTCACACAGAAAAAGCCTTCTTCCTTGCTCTCTGCACGCTCATGCATGTCATGCTTCGTGCGGCATCTCTGTAATCACATCTGGTTTGTTGCCCATCGACGACCCCACTGTGCTCGCCATACCCATCATCGGCATCATCGGCGCACCATTACTGTGCATGTTTCCTGCCATCGCCATTGGTTGTGGTAGTGGTTCGTCCCGCATGCATGTCGTCTCTAGCATGTTTGTCCACTTGCCACTCGTCCCTGCGTGGCTGTGTTTGAGGTGCTGCCGGAAATGATCTGCGCGGAAAAACTTCTTTGCTTGGTTGCATTCGCCAAACTTGTGCGTCTGGAGAACATGATCACTTCGGTCGTTCCAGTCGGCCGGGTTGGAAAACTCCTCGCCACAGTAGCCACATGTGTCTGTTGCGCCATTTGTGGTGGCAGATGGGTGGAACACCGTCTCAATGGCATTGAGAGCAGCACACGACCAAGAATGACGACGCAGGTGCAGCGAATTCTGGTGTCGCTCTGCTTCGTTCTTGTTCTTGAACCGATTCGGACAATAAAGACATGAATACTGCTTCTCCATATGATGAGCCCTAGCAGGATATTAGCAAATGCCGAAGCAATGTGTTTCAAATCAGAACCAACCTCAAGTCATCCTCACTTGTGAACTTCTTCGGCTTTTTAGGACAGCAGTCACATATGTATATGCCTTGTACACCAGGCAAGCTGTTGTGACGCGATTGTGGAGCACTATCGACAGGCGTCTGAAGAGCTGTTTGAGCAGGAGTATCCGACATTGTACGTGAATACGTCGGCATGTTCTGTTGTGGTGCAGGATTCGGGTTGCCCAATGGCTTAGCGTTAGTGTAGCCCATAGATCCAAGTTCTGGATCGATGATGGCAGGTGACATCATGCCTGGAGAGATACGTCCAGAAGCATAGCTGGTGGCACTACTGGAGACGGAGAGGGTGTAAGACGAGGCCAAGGAGCCATTTCGCGGGTTGTATGACGAGGCAGAGGATATTGACCCATGGTGACTCGGCGCATACCTCGACGCCGAGATGGAAGGATTACGATTAGAGTATTGTTGTAATGAGCGACGAGTGTATAGGTCACTGCCACCTGGAGCGCTACTGACAGAAGAGCGGTCTTCACGTACAGAATCTCTGTGAGGTGACGAAGCGCGCCTCTTCATTCCAGGTTTCAGCTGGAATTCTTCACGATCGTTAAGATTGAGATGCTTCATCTGACCTTCCTCTGCGGGAAAGTCCTCGTGCAGGAACATGGACTGATCATGACTACCGCGGTGCGATGCGCTGTCATCAAATTGAAAACTGGAGTGGCGCAGTGCAGTCGGCCGGCTGTTCTCCGGATTGAAGTTGGGATTGCGGAAGGGGCCGGGGGATGCAGCACTGGATACAGACCATCTAAAGGTCGAACTGTCAACTGAAGGATGGCGCCTTTCGGAGGACGAGGTAGAGAGATGTCGACCAAAGGGCTCTGCACTCTGTTCGGCTCCAGGGGACACGGCACCTGAGGAATCCGGCCCGCCTGAGACCGAAAGTCTATTTGGCGTGTTTGGGCCACCGATTTTGGAAAGCAAGTTCCGGTCGTAAGCCTGCGATGATGTGCTCAGTGATCTTTGTTCCAATTGTCGCTCGCTGTGTAATCTAGGGCATCATGTGTTAGCATTGGTTATTTTAGATGACAGTCGAATGGACATGTCTCCAAGCCGGAGAGACGGGCCGGCTTCGAGCGAGTCGTAAACACGTAGAGATCAACAAAGCATTATATGCAACAACGAGCAGGCGGCTGGTCTACAGACTCAAACGTGGAATGCAGAGGGGTTCGAAAGGGTCGCGATCGACATGCGACGGGCGTGACATGAAAAGAATGATCAAAAAACACACCTGTAGCCCGAGAGTTTCGAGTCGTCTTTGTCGCAAGGATCAATCATGACCTCCGAATTACGGTGCTGTGCAGTGACAGTAGACATGGAGCTGCCTCTCCGGGCAGCGTCTACTTCATCATGTATGTGGTCTTCGCCGTCGTTGCCCAGGAGCGATTTGTTGCCGCCCAGGAGACTCGAGCCGGGCCTGACTGTGGCGGCCTTGCCAAAATCAGTCCAGTGCTGATCAACATAGTCCTTGTTGAAAAACATCCATTCTTTCTGCTGCGCCTGGGGCGTCAGGTCCTCTTGGATGGTCGACGGAGGCGGCAGCGGAGGTGGCACGGGGGATTCTTGTGCTTGTGCAGCATGTGGAATTGCCATCGGCGACGCCGGCGCATGCGACGACGAGCGCGGCGAATATCGAGGGGTCGGGTGTGGGCTGTGGTAGGCGTGGTTCTGCGAGTTGATGCGAATGGAAGGAGTTCCTTCCATCGTGGCAGGGCGCACACAATCGGAAAGAGCGTTGCAACTTGGCGAAGCGTTGACAACAGACAACTGCCGCTGGGGGAGAGGGGGGCAGGCACGACCGACGAGAGCAGAGTCAGTCTCTACTTAGGGTTCTCGAGTAAGCTGATACTGCTGAGGAAAGGAGTCGAGCACTCACATTCGTGCTCCATCTCAGCCCTATGAAAACACACACGCGCTGCATCCTTGTCGCCCACCCCCAAAAGCAAAATAGAGCCAGCAGATTCACCAGTCGTCGCTCTCTTGTCGATCTTCCCAAAATGCTGTGCCTAGCTGGGAAATCTTCAGTCTGGAACACGGCCTGCTCCCCACTCAGGGTCTCTGCACAAGGCCGCAACCATTCCTCCACCGTCGACAAGTCTTCTAGAAATCCACACCTTTGGCTGCACAGCCGTGTGTCACGCAGCGCTCACCCGCTCTCAGACGACTCGACAACCAGCCCTGTCCGCCATACGTCCGTAAGTACCTGCACGCACACTCAATCTGCTTCGCGACGAACCTTGCCATTGTACTAGTCAGCAGAGTCCAAGCGCCACGGAAAAAAGAGTCTGAACCTCATTCAAACATGCTTCTTGGTACGAACAGAAAGGGAACATGTGTCTCTCAAAACCCCCATTTCTATGCAAGCTCGCCGTTATTGCACTTGCCCTTGCCCCACGTTTTGGCTGGGTACTTTACGATGCAACTTGCATTTCATGCAAAAGGCCCTTGTGTGTTTGTTCAAGCTTAGATGCATGCAGAGATGAACTGCTTGGGACTAGTTGTTTAGTCGACATCGAGTCAGTTTCTACATATGTTTCTCCACTCCAATCCACTCGATGTCCGTTTTAGGCCTACGTGAAGATGACAATCCCATGTAACTACTTCGACCCAGAGCCATGTCTCGACATGTGCTCCCAGGTCGCCTTATGCCCTACGGACTCGACATCCCAAGCCACTTTTAATCTACTCGGCAAAACACAACAACGACGAGCTCTGTGGGCTGGCGGGAGTGAAAACTCTTATCACCTCGTGGGTAAAGCTGCGTGTTTTCAAAGCTTGTCCGAAGGCTTGCATCGCCAAAGGAATATGCTGGCCAGACCGGCTGTGCCACTGATTTCTTAGAAGGAAAGAGCCGCCGCCCCTGAAAAGCAGTGACCAAGGGGCTTCGGAATTCTGAGCCAGCATGCAAGCTGCATGGCCATGTTGAGCGCATCGATGCCACTGCGGTGTCGGTGACCAGAGTGCATGTGCTGTGCCATGCATAACTTGTATAAAGTTTGCCAAGCCATTATATGCATGAGCTGCGGTATCTCCAAACCATCCACCTTGTGGCGGCGACCAGATATCACATCGAGAAAAACATCATTCAAACCCATTCACAATTAGTTGTCACGATACTGCCATAATCCAACCCCATTGTCTCAGCATGTCTCTGCTCGATAAAGTGCCTGGCGATCTCAAGCTCTACATTGGAGGGTGCGTAAAATCTTGATATCTCTGATAAATTTTTTGCCATGCAGCAACAAGAAGATCTCGTTGATCGTCGAGCATCATGGAATCAAAGAGAAATGGAAACTCTACACGGGCTTTTCTGATCCTTGAACAGTCTCTTTACCCTACGCCGCAAAGATCAACTTGCCGAAGCGGGTATCACACACGTGCTGTCCGTGTTACGGCTACCACTTGAAGAAAAGCTATTCGAAGGATACAAGCATATGGTTGTAGAAGTCGATGACGTCGAGGATGAAAACCTGCTTGAACACTTCCCTGCGACCAGCAAATTCATCGAGGATGGGCTCGCATCTGGAGGTGCAGTCCTTGTACACTGGTCAGTCTTACATTTCATTCCTTCCTAATATGCTATACCACCGACTACTATCGATTTCGCGTCTTGTGAGCAATCAAAGAATTTCGGGATCTCAAAGAAAGAAAGAAAAAAACGAAAAGCCGGATCTTTCTACTTTCGATGCTGATAGCCACAGCAAAGCTGACCAGCAGTTCATAGTGCTATGGGAAAGTCACGGTCCGCAACTTGTGTCATTGCATACTTGATGCAGAAATACCACATCTCTCCGTCCGAGGCCCTTGAGCAAATACGACAAAGTAGACCACTCTGCGAACCGAATGAAGGGTTCATGAAGCAGCTAGAGCTTTACCATGAGATGCAGACACCAGATAACGTGGAAGACACAGCAATCTACCAGCGTTGGGTGTATCAGCGCGAGGTGGAGATGAGTCGTGCATGTGGACAAGCTCCAGAGGCAGAAAAGATTCGATTCGAAGACGAGCATGTGACAGACAAGGATGAAAGCGGCTTCGATATGCGCTGCCGAAAGTGCAGGTGAGTCTTGTTAGAACTGAGACTCTCGAGTAAAAAGCTAACTCACGTGGTTCAGACGTACATTAGCAACATCTCGATTCCTGATTCCTCATCAAGCACAAAGAGGACCTTCAGACTCGTGTACGCACTACTTCCTGGACCCTCTATCATGGATGCGGTCAGAGCTGGAAAAGGGAGAGGTAGAAGGAAGGCTGGAATGCCCCAATCTCAAGTGTAAAGCCAATGTGGGCAAATACGCATGGCAGGGCATGAGGTGCAGTTGCGGCGAATGGATTGTACCGGCCATCAGCTTGTCAAAGGGGCGGATAGACGAGACAAAGAAACGAGTGGCGGATCCTAGCACCATGGGAATCCGCATGCCCGCAACAGCGGCTCCTAGAGGACTTGGACAGAACAATCTTTAACTTAGTTGAACACCAGACAAAGAAGAGACTATCGAGCTACACAGCAAAGACTCATCCGTGACGCTAGACTTTGCAGAACGATCAGGCAATTCGACTTTTAGCGTGAGGCGATAGAGCTTTCATATCGATTGATTATCGCGTTTAGAGTGCACCTTGATGGTTCAGATAGACGAATCCTCGCCGAGCCTCTTTGCAGCGATCTAGCTGAAGCTCAATTGGCCAAGATCCTAGGATCGCCGAGCACGATGTTGTCGGTGCTGGATTGATGGACAAAGACAGATGTCACATACCCAAGGTATCTTTTGATGATCAATAATAGGCATAGACTCGGTGGTGATCTAAATTTGGCTCAACCTGATGCAGGAACCGGGGCGGCTTATGTGTGGGGAAAGCTGTGTGTATGTGTTTTCATTTTGTCACCCACTCTACCGTCACGATTGTATCCCTTCGAATTCAACATCCTCCCTTGTCTCGGATTTCGAACCGACATATTCATACCCTGTCACACCCCGATTACCAGTCCAAATCAGCGCTTCCATTCCATTCCCCACCTCCCCTCGACCATAGAAACAACACACGCATACCACCATGTCCTCCGAGTCACTCTTTTCACCCGACCTTATTTCGTCCGAGGTTGCCGCTGCCCTTCCTGAAGGGTACACGATCCGCCCCTTGCAGAAGAGCGACTATCATGCTGGCTTCCTAGACGTTCTCGCCGTCCTCACCACCGTCGGTGATGTCTCGGAAGAAGAATTCAACCAGCGTTTCGAGGATATGCGTGCATCGGGAACTCTAGGTCGAGGTGCTGGTGGATACCATGTTTTGGTCATTCTGGATGGTCAAGCCAAGATTGTTGGCACTGGTGCCCTAATCGTTGAGAAGAAGTTGTGAGTTTCACAATGGAATGAAAAGACAAAAGCTGGAATACACACGATGCTGATACTGGTGAAACACAGCATCCACAGTCTGGGCCAAGTTGGCCATATCGAGGATATTGCTGTCGCAAAAGATCAGCAGGGTAAGAAGTTGGGCCTGCGCATCATTCAAGCACTCGACCATGTCGCCGAGAAGGTTGGCTGCTACAAGGTTCGTCATCCTCATAGCGACGGCGCCAAGTTGCACCACCATGCTAAGCTTCACCAATTAGACCATCCTAGACTGCTCAGAGGCCAACGAAGGCTTCTATGTCAAGTGTGGCTTCAAGCGCGCCGGCTTGGAGATGGCCCACTACTACAACAAGCCCTGAACACGACATACAATTCTGCCATTCTGCATGACTCGGCGTTTGAAAAGTTGGAAATACACATAATACGTCAGATAAGACGTCAAGGAGTTTTGGGTAAAATCAGTCCACTTGTAAACATAATGTACCTTTGTTGACAAACTGGATCATCTTGAAGTCTTTTCAAGGCTCATGTCCGTTACCGGTCCACATAAAGTCTATACCATGTTCAGCATTGGTCATACTCAGTCTTGCAAGCTCAGCGGCATCTCGAGCTGGCAAAACTGACTATGACAATGCATGGTTGATCTCAGATCTAGCATGCATTCGGAGAGGGTACAATCTTTGTTCAGAATGCAGACTCGCTTCTTCCCTTGCAACGGAAAATGTCATGGGTCGGCAATTTATTGCGAGAAACATCTACAGCATCGGTTGAAAAGGAGCGGAGAACAGAAACCGACACCGGACCTGGAAAGGATTGTGCTCGCTTGAGTGGTGATGGTCGGACACAAGTGGTCACACATATGCAGGCACAATCGAGTAGGATCAAATGTGCTCTTGACGGTCGCTTGAGAGCAACTGACATGCCTATTTGTGGACAATTTTGGCTGATGAATCTACCACCACATCTACACTCTATTCTAGTACCACACTCATGCTCGTTAAATAGTTCATGGTAAGGGTGAACGCAGGGTTCAAGGATCGAGATTGGCTGTTCTGCCCCGACAAGTTGGTTGTTCAAAGGCTGGGCAAAAGCAGACCCCATGGGTCCAACAAATCCTCCGCTGCGCTTCGACGAAACCTCTCAATTCTGCTGACGAGACAACAAGGAGTCCAACATCCTGTCCGACCATTCCCATCGACATGGTGTTTCGCAGCCCGGATTAAATTGAGTACGAAACGAAATTAGTCAACGGATCATTCATCACCGGCCATGGAAACGGCTTCTTATATCCATCGTTAGCGCGCCTCGGGAGCGCCTCGTGGAAGGATCCTTATCTCTGGGAAACCTCACCTCGTACACCCAACTTACCCATGTGCTCGCAACAACAGGCCGTAGAACTTCGGTAACATCAAGCCGCATTCAAACACACTAGGCCCGTTTGTTCGACATTTCCCGACGTTAACAAAGAAAAGACTCGGGAGCCGACAACGCTTTCTTTGAAATGTATGCGTTGTATCTGGTCTCCTTATCTCTCGGCGTCTCCTTGCGAGTAGGAATGGTAGGGTTGTGTGTGTGATGGGGCAATAGTCTTTGGAACACGGAAGGAGTCGTAGAGATAAAGGATGCCCTACGATTGCCATGCGGTAGAATAGATGAGTTTGTTGACCGGTAACGGGGTGTTGCATGAATGAATAGAAATACCCTGCAGCTCCTCTCACGCACATCATTTTTCCAGGACCATATATCTCTCACTTTCTCGCTTTTTTGATCTGTTTGCTTTCTGAGCAGCAAAAGCGACTTTCGTTCTTTCATCATGTCGACAGCAGTAGGCTAATCATCATCACCATTATCTTCCATCACCTTGCTGATCTGATGTCGCAGCCTGAGTTCAACTCTTCCCAGCCTGCCGGCGGCAACCCGCTGAAGGTCGATGTCAACGCTCAGTATTCTGGTCTTGAGTTTCAGTAAGGCTGCCAAAACATCTTGCCATCACAAACGCTCACCTTGCCTCCAGCTACGTCTACCTCGCCGTCTGCGCATTCCTCGTGTACTTGATCATTCCCGGCATTGGTCTGCTCTATGGTGGCCTCGCACACAAGAAGAGTGGTCTTTCACTGCTCTTCCAGAGCATGATGGTCGGCGCCATCGTCACCTTCCAATGGATGTTCTGGGGCTACTCACTCGCCTTCTCCCGCACAGCCGGTCCCTTCATCGGTGACATGGCCAACTTTGGTCTCAGAAACGTCTCTGCTGCCCCCTCTCCTGGCAGTGCCGTCCTTCCAGAGATTGTCTTCTGCCTTTACGAACTTCTCTTCGCCGCTTGTACAGTACAGATCGTTGTCGGCGGTGCGTTTGAGCGTGGACGCATTCTCCCTTCTCTCATTTTCGCTTTCTGCTGGTGCACCATCGTCTACTGTCCCATTGCTTGCTGGACCTGGAACAGCAACGGTTGGCTCTTCAACTTGCCCTCGCTCGACTATGCAGGTACTTACTCCCCCTCGCGCTTTCTCGTAACTAATGGTGCTAACTTCTCGATGAGGTGGTGGTCCCGTTCATATAGCGTCAGGATGGGCGGCTTTGGCCTATGCCCTCGCGCTAGGTAAGAGGACTTCAAAGGATCACCATGCAGCCCACAAGCCTCACAATTCTACTCTTGTCTTCGTTGGTACCGTCTTAATTGTCTTCGGATGGTTTGGCTTCAACGGCGGAAGCGCTCTGAACGCCTCTGTTCGTGCAATGATGGCTGCTTTCAACACTCAAGTTGCTGCCTCGACTGGTATTCTTGGCTGGGTGCTCGTTGATGCTATCCGCAACAAGGGTCGCTTCTCTGTGGTCGGTGCTTGCGAGGGTGCGATCGCTGGTCTAGTCGGTATCACACCTGCTGCTGGATACGTCAACCCTTGGCTGGGAGCCGTCATTGGCTTCCTTACTGCCGTTGTCTGCGCTCTCTTGCAGGACATCAACGAGTGGCTTCACATCGATGACGGTCTTTACGTCTTCAAGCTTCACGGCATTGGTGGCATGATGGGCTCCTTCCTGACAGGTGTCTTCGCCAACCAGTCCGTATCTGCTCTCGATGGTGTCACCCTGGCTCCTGGTGCCTATAACGGCAACGGAATTCAGGTCGCCAAGCAGCTTGCTGAGATCGCAGGCATCTCTTCATACTCGTTCGTTGTCAGCTTCATCCTGCTGATGATCATCAAGTACATCCCTGGAATGCACCTTCGTGTGACCAAAGAGGCTGAGATCAGGGGTCTTGACCTTGACCAGTTCTTTGATGAAGAGATGGACCACTGGGACCTCAGCCCTGCTGGCATTGATGTCATGCAGTCTGGACCTACCAGCTTCACCCATGGTGTTCCTGAGACTCGCGAAGGATCCATCACTCCCAATGAGACCTCTGCTGTCATAGCTGAGGAGAAGAAGTAGGATTAGGTGACTGCCGCTGAGTTACATCATTCACTTTTCCCTGAGTTGATACCCGAGTCCCTTTTGGAACAATTCTTGTCTCTTTTTGTTCATAGCCTCTAATACAACCAACATCCTATGCCAATTTTCATTCATCGTGACAATCCTTTGCAGGTCCAGCGTCTGTCTTCGCTCTTCGCATTTGTTACCCAGGTGGTAAACACACCCTACAACTGATCGCTAACCTATGACAATTCGTTGTCAAGAAGCGAGCTTTGGTTGTGCAAAATTTTTATGAGTTGCTATAGATACTTATGGCAGTAGGAGATGCTTGAGGATTGCATGAAGCCTCAATTCGGGGTGACCCTGCACGATTGACGACTCCGCTTTTGTGCCACCATGCTTCTGCCAGTTCACCCACGATTATACCTTCTTCGACCTCTGACCACCTCTCCGGTCCTTGCTCTTTCGTAATTTCGGTAGCAATGCTCACGATCACCGAGACGGACGAAGCAGGAAATGTTGTTGCAACCTATGTCCAGACCAGCACCGCCAAACGCGACGTTTCGAGGATAGACAGAATTGTAAATTACACCTTACGCACGAAGACCACGCCACCCATGCTCACGTATGGAACAGGAGCCTGAAGTCTCTCGGAAATCCCTTAGAGCATTGCTCGACGTGTTCCTTCCTGCCGGCTACCCTCACTCCGTGACCGATGACTATTTACAGTATGCTTGAAATGCACGCCAGGGTTGCCCCCATGACTGACCCGGACGAACGCTACAGATATCAACTCTACGTCAGTATACCAATCTGACCAGTCGAATACCACTGATCTGACGAAAATAGGATTCACTACAAGCGTTTTCCAGCTCTATAGCCGGTCTCCTTGCATCCCGAGCAGTTCTCGAAGGTTAGTCTTTCGCAGTTTTACTCCGCCGCGATGCCTCGTGAAAACGCTCAGTCCAGACGTCACATTCACTACACGACGATTTGTAGACCATTGCACTGAACGACTAACGAGATAAACACAGGTGTTGGCGTGGGCGATGCCTCGGCATCTGCTACCAGTGCGCTCTTGCTTTCCATATTGCAGGACTCAATGGGAAGACTCGCAACGATACTCTTTGCCCATCGTCTTGGCGTGTCGTTGGCACCGGAGTGTAAAATGTACCGGTTACTGGTATGCCCTACATCTGAAACCTCTGCACATGGGGTTTCGACAAACACCATGTGGAGATGACTAATTGCCATGTAGGCTGACATCTTCAACGATGCCGCTATGGTGCTTGATTGCCTTTCGCCCGCGTTCCCGAAGTCCTTGCGCGTACTGATATTGGCGGCCAGCAGTGTCTTGAGATCATTGTGTGGAGTTGCGGCAGGGAGCTCCAAGGCCAGCCTCAGTGCTCACTTTGCTCGCTGGGGGAATTTGGGAGAGCTCAATGCGGTAGGTCCTTGAACGAGATACGAATACGGGAATCTCATAAACTCTATCTCAAGGAGAAGAAGTGCTAATCATGGCTTGTTAGAAAGACTCGAGTCAAGAGACCGTCATCTCGCTCGTCGGGATGCTGGTTGGATGTCTTGTCGTAAAGCTCACAAATACTCCCTTGGCGACTTGGACGACAATGCTGCTGCTGATAACGTTGCATCTTGCGACAAACTACATGGCGGTCAGATCGGTGTGCATGCGTACACTCAACCGTCAGCGCGCCAACCTCGTATTTGCATGCTTACACAGGCACAATCACAATCACGTTCTGAGCCCTCAGGAAGTCTCGGCCAAGGAGCGAATTTTCGAACGCGATGGCGTGTTGCGCGATGCAGACAACAAATGCTTGGGCTACTGCAGGATAGGGGTCCCCGCGTCGGAGCTGCTGGGACGTTTGGCAAGTCACACCGACAGGCTGACTAACGCAACTAACCTCGCGGACGACCGACTACTGCGGCTGTTTGAGCTGTTTGAGGAGGAAGGCTATGTGCTCCATCTGGAACACTCGTCGGATGTGGCATGGATCTTGTTGAAGAAGGGCAGTGACACCGCGGTTCAACTAAAGGCCTGGTATCATGCCCTGTTGCTCGCGCGGTTAGCTAAACAGGGGTCAAAAGGTGAGAAGGAGGAATCCATGGATATGGTACAGTCCACCCTTGTGGCTGTGAGAAATGAGTGGGAAAAGGTCCAAGCAATGCTTAGTGAGGCAGGTTGGGACTTGGAGACGGCAGCGCTGGAGACAACTTCGGGTTCAAGGGTGAGCATTCGAAAGTGAGACGTAGCGTACAATCTTCCCAGGTTCAGCGTCGCTCCCGCTCTTTTCCATGCAGTCTTATGTGGATACAAGCCAAACTCTGCAGTGATTTTTGTGCTATCATCTCTTTGTCAAGAGTTCAGCCTGTTCTTTGCAGGACATCGTGCTCTTTCTGAACAAGATCAGGATTGGAAATCATCTATGCGACGCAATAGATGCTTTTGTCAGCAGGAGATGGCGCTGGGACAGCTGGCTGATACATCGTGTAAAGGATCGTCGGGTTTCAGTCCCTCCTCCACAGTCATCATCGCCGATCCAGAGAGATACTCAAGATACGAGAACCTTGTCTATCCGGACAGAAAGCACATCCACCTTTAGCACAGAGAAACCACAGATCAAGTAGTTGTCTCTCCTCGTCCTCTGGAGGCTTTTGCGTTGTCGGGTGACGAGTCAGTGCGAGACGCATGCCGAACCAATCACGCCAGACGTTCGTCATACCAGACAGAGCACGAGAGCACGCACGTACGCAAAAATGGTGAAAGCGGATCGCAAAAGGTTTCTTGGGAGTCATACTCCGGCGGTGCAAAGAGGGTTTAAGCTCAGAGGCAAGGCGTTTGTTTGATGCTCCCTCGATGGGGCCCATTCACGGAACTGCATCCAAGCACTGGTGCAAGCCTTTTCCTTTGACCCTCTGACTCTGATGTACCAAGGTATCTCGACTTCTAACTTTGCCCGGGCGCCTGTCAAAAACACATGGTGCGGTTTTGTGAACGGAACAAGGAGCAAAATTTGTAAAACTCATATTTGAGGAGGAAATCACGACTTGACAGACATCAATGGTACAGGGCAAAGAACGGGATTCTTCTTCTGGCCTCACAGTTGAAAGTCAGAGGCAGGCGAGCAAAAGATCTGCATTTCTACGGACGTAAAAGCTGGTGTCAGTGGTGTAGAGTGAGTGTTTCTCGCCAAAGTGCAAAAAGGAACAGGTACATAGGACAGTGAGTTAGACATTGAGTGAGACAGGTTGTCGCCATCTTCCGTCGCCCGTTTGTTGTAATAATACTGTTGTAGTGGTCGCCACGCTGGGTTGGTCCAATCAGCCGGGTAGCTTGTGAGAAAAGGTTTCCTGATCTTCAGCAGCAGTTTGTGCAAAAATGAGTTCAACAGATCAGTGATGTTTGACCGAGAAGTCAATATCAGCAAGTGTCAATAATAAATTGCTGGTGAAAGGAAAAGAAAAAACCAAAAATCGCTGGGGGCCGACAGAAGCGCCGGCCGGTAGCGATGACGAGGATACGCACAAGAGTCGCACGGGAAACTTGGCCGAAGCACATTTTCTTTTCGGCTCTTTGTGCCCTTCTAGAAGACGCTTCGAAACTTGGGAGTGTTTCGAGAAACTCGGCCAATGACACGGGCGCGCCAGCCAATACCAAGCCACTCGCAAGCACAAAGATCGACCCCTTGTCGTGTGTGAATAGTGAACACGAACACGCACGACGAACGGCGACAGGCAGAGTCGTGGGAAGGGATCGACATTATACATGCCCCCTTCTCACTTTCAGCGCAACGGGCAAAGGGTCTCGAGAGTACGAGCGTTGGAAAGATGCAAAACCCGCACACACAACCAGAGACGGGACGGAAAGATGAGTGTTACGGACGTAGAGTACAATGCACGCAAAAGAGAGGAGGCTCAGCCCTATTCTTGTGAGAACGGCTACCGGAGAAGAAGGAGATTGACGTAGAGAACCACAACAGAGTTTAAACAGCGCGCAGATTGACAGTCATGGGTTGCACTCTGTTTACGACGGCCGTTGGCGGTGAGATTGGCCGTGGAAACTGAGACTCGTGAAAGCATGGGATCGGTGATGGTGGAAATGGGCGTCGGGCGTGCTTCATTCTTCAGAATGGATCAAACAAACACGAAGATTTCGACGGCGTTCGGGGACCAAAGAAAGACAGGCCTTGGAGAGCATGGCGGACAAAGGAATGGATCGCTGCGCCAACCCACACAAAAGCAGCAGCCAATACCCGTGCACAGCGGCGCGAGCTAATGAAGCGCGCGATGCCGGAAAGAGCATAGTTTGTTCTTGCCAGTTTCTAGCGTGGAAGGTGCTGAACCGTTAGCGCCTGCCAAAGAGGGAGTACCTTCCCTCCCGCGCCCTCGTTCTGCAAGAGCGCACCACATCACCTCACACACATCCGGCCTCGTCTCGTCCTCCCTCTTTTTTCAATCTCACTCTCGTCCACTCGCTGCAAAACCCCGCCCGCCGCCTCGTCGATCACGTACCGAACGACTACTTTTCCAATCCACGCAGCCATCTCTCGCTCACCCTTTCACTCGCAAAGAAAACAAAGACGACCGACGACTTCCAAGGCTCCCGTCGCTGGATCGCTCCTTCCCCGGACTCACTCTTTTGACCTCCTTCGTACGGCCGGCTTACTGGTTTTACTGAAAATTCCCACGCCATACTTGATCAACTGTCTCTCACACTTCTACCCTCCGACATACACCTGCAGCCTCCCGTGCCCCAAGGAAATTTCCCTGTCGAGTTCTAGGCCAACTGTACGACACGACGTGCATAAGCGTAACCACGACAGGCAACGTCAGACAGTCCAAGCAGCAGCAGCAGCAGCAGCACCAGCAGCACCAGCAGCAACATCAGCTTCAGAAACGGCGACAACACCTTGCTTCTGGTTCATGTCTCGTTCCTGACCCGTAGCAACACAAGACAAGCCGGGCGCTCGTGGGAGATTGACTCTTCCACTCCACTTTCCAAGCTGGCGCCTATATTTGAGCCCCAGCGTGCCTCTGTCGGCACCCTGACAACAGACTCTACCCACACTAACTCGGCTGCTGGAGCACGACGCAAGAGCAGCAACAGTTTCTGGGGCAGCGTGATGAGCTCGCGCAAACCATCACATTTCCAAACCGATTCCGCCCACTCTGCAAAGATCGCTGTCTACTCATCCACCACCGACTGTGACGCCGACGACGAAGCCACAATGTCTGCTGAAGAGACATCACAGCAACAACGTCCCGTCAGCGTTCACATGCCCGCACCAGACCCCTCGTCAGCAACCTTATCGACACGGCCAATGTCCTCCGAGTCCGCGCCATTCTGCCCGAGGAGGCCGAACCTGCGCGAGATCTTGGCCAACACAGCACCCGCCCCATGGACGCTCGCCGCTTTCATGGCATATCTCTCTAACAACCACTGCCTGGAAACACTGGAATTTACCATGGACGCCGGCAGATACAAGAAGCACTTTCACAGAATGATGAACAAGGCTCCCGTCCCCGGCCAACCCGCGAAACAGGACGCCGACTACGTCAAGGAGCTTTGGAACCGTCTGATGGAAGCTTATATCCAACCCAACGGCTCTCGCGAGGTCAACCTTCCCTCGCAAGTTCGCGATCCCATCCTAGAACACAAGCCCGCAAACACGCTACCACCAGAACCATCAGTGCTCGAGCCCGCCGTTTCTAAGACTTACGAGTTGATGGAAGAGTCTGTACTGGTTCCTTTCCTTAACAGTGTCTACCCTCAATCCCCCATTCCCGTCAGCCCCTACTATTCTCACAACTCCAATGAGAGTATGTCGACCCCTGCTGAGGACAAGTCATCACGCTTTGGTCGTCGTAGCCGCCATTCGTCCAGAGGTAGCCCCCCTCCTCTTAGTGCCAGTTCTGCCGAGTTCACTGCTTCTTCCTACTCACCTCCTTCTCTGAACAACCGCAAATCTGCACCTTCGGCGCTCACCACTGCTCTCTCTCGTCACCGCTTCTCCACCAAGCTCAGTCCCACAAGCTCGGCTCCTTCTCACTCTCTGTCAGCTGCTCTCAGTACCACGAGCAGTGCATCAGACGCCATTTACTCTGGTCCTGGACTCACAGACGATTCTGGTAGCAGCGGATCACCGATCAACGACTGTCCGATGACCCCACCGGTGACTCCGCCGATGAGCGATATCAGCGGCAGCCCAAGAACTTCCAGAGACAGCGGCGCTTGGAAGAAGCTGGGCAGATTGAGTGGCTGGAAGCCATCACGCAAAAGAAGCCAACCAGGCTTCGATCTTCACACCACCTGAGGCCAATCGGGAGGACATCTCTTATGAACTAGAGTCCATCCTGACGACGTTCATGCTTCACGTCACGCAGCGAGTACACCAAAATGTTTTCAATCATGGTTAGGCGTCGGGGAGTTTGGTTATTACAGAGCATACGTGCTCCTATGATGGGGCTTTTGGCATTTGTTAGCAAAAATTGGGTTTTTGCTATTCATTATCGACGAGACGAACAATATCTGGACAGTAAAGCTGTCTTTTATACTGGCAGTGGGTCATGTACGAAGGCAGTGGCCGGTGGCTGGTTTTCTGAATTATTTGCTAGCGATACCCCAAAGGTCGACCTTATGAGGTAGCCGAAGAATTGTAACAATATTTTCACCTCCTTCAATGCTCTTTCCTCCTTAATATCAGCCTTCCACACAGTCACAGTGATGCAGATGTCCAGACCGTGTGTCTAGAACTTTGAGACGTTGACGTTGCTAGAAGCGGCTAGTGAAGGCAACCCACCTCAAGTATCAGAGACGCCATGTGCGGGCGTGACGCCGCGGCAGGCCGAGTTGTACAGAGTAACACCGCTTGCAGCCCAAGCAAGGCACTAAACCTCTTGGTATCTATGGTGTATCGTGTGTGCATGCCCGACGTGAGGTGACCAAGATCGGTGTGCGGCTCGGCCTGCACCTGCTCGGGACAGTGGTGATGGATCGGAGAACTGATGACATCACGTTCGGACATGGGTTCAAGATTGATGGTGTATGCGTGTGCTAGGTATGAGCATCATGAGCCCTGATGAGAGATGTCGGCGGCAGAGAAGCTTCAATTGATTCCATCGACCACCATGTTCGTCGCAGAAACCACGCGCTCAACGCCCTGATCATGTCGCAGCGTCAAGAAGTATACGAACTACCGGGCGACCAGCCACCAGTGGCCGAGTTAGCAGACGATTTTCTGCCTGCAGAGTTAGCTGGTGACAACCCACCTCAAGAGCTGCATAATGATGGATTGAGAGCGCCTTCTGCTGATTTACTGCCGACGCCGTACTCGTACGACCTCTTACCGACTCCATACTCTGCTTTTTCGGCTGTGTCGTCGCATCCATCGCTGAAGCCATCACCGCTCAATTTTTCGCGACCGCGTCAATTGCGAGAGAATTCGTACAACTTCGGCAGCCAGGCTGGTCCTATTCCTGAATACGAGGCAGTTGTCCGCCCAGCGCCTTCCCAACCTAGTCTTGCCCACCACGGCCAAACAAATGGAAAGACACAGACCAATCAGGACGAGGAAGAGCAAGAGAGTGACGATGAAGATGATGGTATAGCAACCCCTGCTGCGTTCCCTACGGTGTACCATCGCCTGCGGCAACAAGAACTGCCGAGGAACAGCATAGATGGGGCCAGCATCGGCGGAGCTAGTATCGATGAGGCGATACCACCACCAATCAGGACATATGCAGACCTGGGAGAAATGGACTTGCCAAGGGATAGCATAGACGGAGAAAGTATCGATGAAGCTGCACCGCCTCCCATACAACCACTCAGAGGCTATCGAGGCCTTAATCACGACTTTAGCACGTTGAACATATCGCGAGGCGACAGTATCTACGAAGACTTCCCGACTCCTCCTGGTGTAAAATCCCCGAAAGAGCAGTTCAGGAAAGACTCACAAGCCCTGCCATGTATTACCAGGGAGGACTACGATGACTTGCCCTCGTCCAGTACACAGAGCTCTCACCCGCTTGCGCGTATGAATACCACAAGTTCGATGGCAAGTAGTTTCGACGAGGCTGCACCGCCGCCAGTGGCAACGAGGAGGTTACCACTGTCACATACGACCACTGAAAGTTCAAGAGGTACAAAGTCTTCGAACCAGACCAAGGCTTCCAGGGTTGACAGCGTTGTCGATCCGTCCGCTGTTCGATCACAAAAAAGCTCGGCATCCAAAGAACCCCAGGTGCTCATCTACAGACCATATCTTGACTACGCCTCCAGTCATCGGTCTAATTCTACGCGCACCAATATCTCGCAAGAAGACAGCATCCCAAGCCAGAGTTCGGAGGACAACAGGAGATACAGCTTAGCAGACAGCGAATCCAGCTCCGTCTCTGACTTCGCATTCGATGGTCGACTAGGCTGGAACCCTCGCGGCAACACTGCAGCACCCGAAAAAGATGCCCAACGTCAACAGCGCTGGTCGGCTCCTTTGACAAAGCCGCTGAAACTCGTCAGATCAAAAGGCAAAGAGAAGCAACAGACTCCGCTTCCTACTATGCAAGAGCAGCCATCTCGACAAGGCTCATCGGCAAGTTCACAGAATGCTCTTTCTCCGGCAACGAGCAACGTATCCACAGCCACAGGCAGTAGTGCCTCTAGTAGGCCACCCACCATACCAGCACGCATTCCTCGTATCATCAAACGCACATCTATAGATCAGATGTCTGAGCATGTCAATCCATGGCAAGGCGAGACTATGAGCGACCGTGGCAGTGTATCTAGCAATGAATGGACGAGCAGTGACGTTGACACCTCAGGACTGAGCGTCGAGAAGATACACAAGCTCAAGAAGAAGGGTATCAACCCTGCACTATATGTGGAGATGCAGAACGCGCGCAAGGGAAAGTCAAAGTGGATCAGCCCTTTGCAGGGCAACTCATTCATCTCCTGATTTTCTACTCGGTGCGATGTCAACCTCGAGATGAAAGCACAGTCGGTAATACTTACTGAACATCCCGTCATAGGGACAGCAATACTCGCCTCGCTACAGTCAGCGCATACGGAATTACAAATGACTCGAAAAATCTCGCTACACATCCGACTTCAAGACCTAGCTGACACAAGAACCCTCCACCATACCGTGGTAACCACCCTTACGCCCCAAAACGTGGTGACGACGTGGCAGAAGCTCATGTCAAAGTTGTCAAATCCTCTGGATAAAATGACTAGTATCTTCTATGACTCGTCTATACCCGCCCCGTTTTTCTTGCACCACAACCTTGTCAATAAGTCCATCCATTATTCCTACTGCCCGAGCAGAATTTATTATCTGGTATGGGAGACCGTTAGATGTGGAGGTTAGATCTAGGGGAATTTTTCTTGTTTTCGTTCGTGGACGAACGTTGATTTTCGGCTGCAACGGTTCTTTATCTGGTGTCTCATGCGGGACCCAGCAGATTCTCCTTTGTACGTGACTCGAGGAGATGGACGGCTCGGGATTTTTGGGTTATCTTGATAACTTATGACGGTGCTTAATGGCATATTTGAGATGTGGTAGGGAGTGGCTTGAGGAAGAAGCGAAAATGTTTTGGTCGGGGTCCTTCTCTGTGCCCTTACTTACAATAGAGTTGTGTTCTAGAAGGAAAGCCAGCCTATCCAATGTTATGTTTAATTCTTTGTTTCAAAGATCTTCGGTCAAGCGAAGAAGATGGTGAATGGCCTGGGCAAGAAGGATTCTGGATCAACTCTTGGTACTGTCGACGATATTGTTATTGATTCAACCAGATTCCTTCCCATAATACAGTGTAAGCGATCAAATTAAGGTTACAGAATCATTGCTAGATAGTTATAATGTCTTGTATTGCAGCGTTGCATTAGAATAATACGTTAAGAAAAGTATCTGGTCTGGTATCTCGTGCAGTGACCACCAAGGACATGATCCTTTCACACATCGTGTACGCCCTTTCTGTTCGATACATATTGGCCAATACTCAGGTGACAACATAACTAAAGGAATAAAAGCATCCCGCGCATGCTACACATCTAAATCGTGGAATCGAATTTTAGGTTGTAGGTTATAAGGTAAAGTCTAAAGAAGCATAGCTTTCACAGCCCTTACAGCTTTCTCCATCGCCTTTTTTCTTCTAGCAATGAGAGGACTGGTCTTGCTTTAGATACTTCCAAATGGGATGATGGGGCAAAAACTATGCGAGAGTTAGGCTCTAGTAAGCACGATAACTGTGCTCTCTCTAGATCAACACTACAATCGCAAACGTCCACGCATCATTAGGGTTAACTACCCTATTAAGGTATTAAAGGTTAATTAGCATTAATTAATAAGTTAAGATCTATGGTTGTTATTGCTATAGCTAACTTCTTATAGAGCTATTAACCTTTGCCTCCTCCTTCTACTGTCTTTCGCTAAGCTAATCTACACGCCACCCTCGCCATGGCTCTACCTCCTTCCCCTTTGAGCCATTAAACATGGTGGAGAGGGCTAACTAGCATCTGGTTAAGCGAGCTCCAAGTCAACTTCTCCACCTTCCCTAATGGGCCATTTCCAGGTGGAGAAAGAAGGTGGTTGACGGTTGGGCAAGGTGTCTATTCCTTTCCGACTTCCATTGCAACATGCCACGACCGACAACGCCATCGACCATGGACCGACTCTTGGTCCAAAAGTACGACAAGGAGGACTGTCTCGCGGCTATCCACGGACAACGGGTGCCTATGGCCTTGGGCCTACCCCTTGTCCGTCTCTGCGTCGTCCGTGGGATTCGATATCATCCTGGCTTCGCAGAAGAGTTGTACGGGCTTGACCCGCTTTTCACTCGCGCGCTCAACGCACGAAGGATCATGAGCAATGTCGTGCCAGATATCCAGAACCCCAATGAGGTGCCCTACTGCATCTGGCATCCCCAAACTGCTTCCGAGTCGACCTATCGCCAACTGGTCGCCTGCTATCCACACATGAGATACCATGTCGGCCGAGCCTGTGCCGTCGCTGGCTACACAAGCCTATATCGCGAGCTCGCCATCCTCCCTGACGCTCACATCGCCGAAGAGGCGCGAGAGTGTGGAAATCTGGACATCTTCGATCATGTCATGGCTGAGCCCGCCCAATACAACGTCATGAATGACTACCTTCGCTTAGTCAACTTTGGAAACCCTGAAAAGACCTGTCTCAATGGAGACACGGCTGTCTGCTGGTCTCTGGACAGTAAGCAAAAGTTCACGACAGCTGATCCTTATAATGAAGAGGAGCACCTAGGGTTTGGGAGTCAGGGTTACTTCGAAAACGACTTCAACATCACCGAGGATATGAGCATCGACGACTTTCAATCTGATAAGGAGTTTCGCTTCGACGTCACCAGCTTGCTCTCCATGCCTCTACCACTCCACCTTCCAACAGTAGAGAAAGATCTGCTCATCCTTATGGCCGCATACTATGGTGATATCGATCGTTATGCCCGTCTTCGGAGGCCTGAGAGGATTCTCAACGAAATCGAATGCTGCGTGCACGGAATTTATCACAATACACAGTTCGCGCTCTGGTGGTCCCAACAGCAACCAAGCTCGAAATACCTAGTCATGGCCGTAAATGCCCGTCTCATCATGAACAACGTGCTGGCAACCATCACCCCGGAGACTAGCCCGATAGACCTGCCATACCTTATCTGGTACCCAACGATCGCAGCGCCATCTACATACCTTGAGCTCGCTCGCCGACAGCCTACGATGGTGCCTCAGATTCTCCGATCGTGTATTGTTGCCAACTACACGGATCTCTTTGACGTGCTTGTAGCAAATGCAGTGCCCGACTTGGCTGTTCTAGCTGAGGCCGAAGAGAGCTCTAATAGACACTATAAAGCGAGACTGGACCAGCGTGTGTTAGAGCTGGGCATTACTCCCTCAATCGAGTGTTACAAAGAATGGAAGATGTGGAGTACACGCAAGCTTATCACTTCAACGACTTCGCTCGAAAAACGGATGAGCCCACAATTGGTGGGCACAAATTTCCCGTCTCTCTACAACGGCATCCAGTGTGATGCTACGTCTGTTGAGTTAATGTCATCCCTGCCCAGAGAGTGGATACCTATCAATTCGTCAAAACCTGTCTTCCTTAACTATACCGAATGGCCTTTGTAATCAATTCTGATTCGAATATAACTGCGGTGATTTGCTTCTATTTAAGGAGGCTTTAGAGCTCAATCCGTTGCTGTAGAACAAGACTTGAAACGTGTTCCTTTCCTCCGCGCACCGCTGACCAAACGTCCGTACACAGGTGTCGCACATGGCATGACCACAACTCAGCACTTTCTCCGGCGCTCTGTGGACACAGCAAAGACACGTCCTGTTGGAGTATATATCGCCGAAGTATGGGTTGAGGTCGTGTAGGTTCTGAGCGTGAATGCTCTTCGTTGCAACCTTTGTCTTGACGAGGCTGTCGAAGTAAGCTTGGAACGTCTGCTCGATCATGGCTAGTATGTTGCCATGCATGGTGGTCTGCGCTATGTGATGACAGACAACAGATTCACAGGCCTTTTGGTAGAGGTCTCAAAATATAGCCGAAGGGGGAAAATCTGGGACACGAATAAGCATTGACCCGAGAGGTCTCTGTAACCGCTTACAATGGCACCCGGAAGGATAGTTTGCAAGCAAGAGAGCCGAGGCGACTAGTGGCACCACAAAATGGCATATCCACACTTCGCTTGGCATGAGATCGAGGGCGTCTTGAAGGTGGACTGGGAAAGTCTCGACTGAAAAGTTCTGCGGCCTTGAGGCTTTGATGAAAGAAAAAGCGGACGAGTCATCTACGGAGAAGTGGTCTAGAAGCAAGCTGGAGAAGGCTTGGACATGAGAGCTGCTGAAACAGATACCGGAAGCGATGCGTAGCTCACGACTGTCACTGTTAATTAACATAATTCTCGCCTGCAAGCTTTCAGAACGCTTGCAGATGCTCCAGTGTTTCTGGAGTCCCACAACTTCGATGACACGAAAATGTAGTTGTAACAGATGTTGAACACTCTCGTCGGTGATGTCTCTTTGTTTTCGTCTCACGATCGCACCTACCTCCCGCATCATGTTTGCCTGGACAACACACTCGTCGAAAGATCTGGATGTTGTTTCTGTTACTACCAGAAGATAAGGCGGTACGTTCTCAAGCGAGGTTTCTACGGCTTGTTCTGTCACTTGATTAGCAAGCAACGCCGCCACGCCTCGAAGGCCTCCAAGGTCAGACGCAAAGAAGCAGACCACATTAGTCAATGGCACGATCGCTCGAGTGTACAACGAGCTGCAGAAAGATCGTGAGGTCCTGGGCTTTGGCGCACTGTTCAGGCACTCTATCATCCGTGAACCTCTCGGCTTGCTGTTGATAAGGCACTCGGCTTTGTAGCAGTCAGAGACATGTAGCTCAAAGTCAATGTATATGAACTGATGTTGTACGCATTCGAAGCACTTGAGATCACGCCAGAGGTAGACTTGACCGTGCATGACTGTTGCATGGTTCGCACATGTTGGCCTCATTGAGTCTCCGCTTTTTGGTAGTAATCTTTCGAGTGATGCGTGAGCGGTATTCGTATTTTTGGTTGCCACTTTATTTTCTTGCCATCGGATGCCTCGTATTGGATCTTGCCTGCATCATCGTAATACACGCTTTCAGTTCCAGGAATGTACCCCGGTCCGTCTGCCCCATTGATCTCTGCAAACCCTGCCGGCCAACTTTGACTCGGCGGGTTCAAAGTGAATCCTCGGACATGCGCATAATCCGCGTTTGGAAACACAAGTTGCGATTCTGTGGGATTGTAAATGTCGGTCACGTATGCTCTGCTCAAAGTCCATTCGGTGCCTGGATCGAGGATGGCGTGGTAGCGAGCAGCGTACCAACTTGCTGATTTGACGTAGCCGAATGAAGAGCTTGTGGAGTTGATGTCGGTGGCATTTGTGAGAATCGACTTCACTCTGAAGACTGAGGAGGCTGGACAATTGGTTTGGCAGAAGGCCGTGGCGGCGAATAGCAGCATGCTACCAATGTTGAGACGCATCTTGGTGAGGTGATATCCTTTTTTGGGAGTCAGGTGTATCAGAAGAGAAGTCGGGAGAGAAGTTGAGATGTCCACTTTTGTACGCGCCTGCTATTATTGACAAAGCGTCCAAAATATGATACATGCATACGGGCCGTGCATTCGGGTTGAGAAGCATGACGATTGATCTGCAGCAAGGATTTGACTGATTCGAGTGTTGACAGTGACGAGATGCATGTTTGTTCGCACAAAGAAATCTCAGAGACCGTCAGCACGGAGAAGTGGACAGAACCAGGCTCTGGCATATTATTGTACATGGTAGTCTGGTGTGTAATTAGCCGTCCCTGCAGCATCTCCTGCTAGCAAATATAGCTGTAGCAGCGCATAAATGTTTTTTTTCTGACCTGAGAAGCATTTGGAAAGAGGTCAACTTTGGAACAATGCTGTATGTTGATGTGCTTTTGCAATTGCCATGTATGCAAGATTGTGTAAGAAGGAGTTGAAGCTGGACCAAAGCTTGTCTTGCAAAGAACCTTGAACAGGTGGTGGTTCTTAATCAAGGTACTTACCTGTTTGACATTGGAAGCAGTGATGAGCGTCTCATGAAGGACGAAGAATTACAATTGCAGCTATAACAGATGCAACCGACAGACTCACATCAGGCTGAAGGCACGTGTTGCGAAAGAAAGTCTGCTCCCTCTTTCTCTTTGTCTCTCCACTAGCTTCTTTCTTTCCACAGTCCTCTCACAAACCATAGGAAGAACCCCAGGCAGTAAATAACAGTAGGGCCTCAAATTGACTCACGTGCGAATAAATCACAGAACAAGTTGTACAATCATGACGGTTCCATCTTCCGACCTCCAGCCATTCAAAGTGTCCAAAGAGAATTTGTGGTGCGACGAGATGCAGCGCGAAGACGCCCAAAACACCCAAGATTTATCGGCGCTGAGATCAAATCATAGCCTCTGGTACAGGATCCAGGTACTCCTGTATCATCTTTGCAATATCGCCACAGATCGCGCGGCAGAGTCACGTACTCTTGCGACCACCGATGAGTTGTATATCATTGCACCATATTTTACAGCGTCTGAGGCCACCATCATCAAGGCCACACTGATTAAACCGTCAGTCTTGGACAATGTTCCGGGTTTCGAGGAGGCGGAGCAAGTGGATCAAGCAATCAAAGCATCAGAAAAACCAATATCGTCTTCGGATCCAATCACCATCGAAGACGCGATCTACGGTTGTCTGCAAAACTTTATTGAAAAGCGAAGAGCAAGCGGAGATGCGCGACCTTGTGGCCCGCGTGATATGGCGCCGATATACCTGGCGGTCTTTAGAGTGACAAAGCATGAGTTGAAGGACGACAAATTCTTGAGTAGGCTCAGGAGGTCAGGATTGCCTCGATTGGAGACGGGGGAGACAGTAAATGGCCACGAGCAGAAGACAAAGAAAGGGGGTAAGAAGAAAGGAAGAAAGGGTTGATGGGCCTGCCTTGATGATTATTGACATTTGCCATGAATCAGCGAAAAACAATCCTGTTATCAGGCACATCTTCTGAAGCAATTAGCGCACTTTTTGATGAGAGCGTATTGGACAGTCAGTTTTCTGGACGTCGTCGTTAGTCGTGAAAAGATTGTGTCTTCTGACAGCCATAATTGTCGGCGAGAGGGTGATTTGGGACGAGATAGCAGACGTCAGAGTGAAAAAGAAAGCCATTGATAACGACAGTAGCGGCTCCGCCTGTTTTGATTATCGGAATGGACGATTGTTCGATGACGAGACAGGGAGAGAGTTCAGTTGCGTCACAGATAACAAAGATAGTGTTTTCGATTCGATCGTTGAGACGCATGGAATGTTGCTATGATACGTGTTTCCAGGAAGACAGGACCGGTGTTGCGTGGAGAGCCGCCCACTCCGAATCAAGAAAGTCCGACGCACAGAAGACTGAAGACCCGGAAAGAAGGAGAGGAGAGCTGAGATCAAGGTGTCTGAAGGCTTACAATGGCAAGAATCGTAAGATGTCAATCTTGGGTGAAGAAATGAGCCGTTCGTTGAGAGCGTCGGGTAATTTGGTCAGCAGAATACCACTGACCAGGCCAGATGGTCTGATATTCAGGAGGGCAGATCAGCAGATAAGAATAAAATGCGGAGAGACTGGTCTATGCAACTAGACCGCGGCAGGCCGGAGAAGTGGTACAAGTATGGAAGGACCTGGTACCCATGCAGCACATCATGGGCTTATTGCAAAGGCATGGATATGGCTGCATGTTCAATTGTACTGTGAAGCATCTTCATATGCTTTATATGCTTTGTGTCTGATATGAGAGTGCGTTCAAGTGTTTTCATCTGGCATACCAGGAGCAACGGAAGGCCACGCCTGGAAACCATATCTCTTTTGAGATCGGTATGGCTTTCGGACAAACTGGGAGTCTGTGTACCGGCGCCTAATCTATGCATGTAGATCCCGAACATTGAGGCTTATCTGGGGCTGACAAGCTCTCTACCATGCTATTCGCAGATACAGATTGCTGCTGCTGGTGAGCCAGCGGTGTGGAGGTAAAATGTCGCACGATTTGGTCGTTCGTGCTTGCCTGATGCAAGAGCCCGTAGCTGTACAACCCCCAGCTGCCTTTTTCTTGTGCAACTTCCCCCCCCCTTCAGTTCTCTTCCTCTTTCCTCAACCTGAATCCTTTGTCCACCTAGTAGCTTCTCATAGCAATCGTTCTACCTACTTCCTTTCACCATCGCCAACATGTCTGCACCCAGAGCTTACCAATTTATCGCCTTGAGACGTCTGGCAGCTGGTGGTAGCCGTCGCCAGCTTCATATGACTGGTCCTGCTACCTTCCCTTCGCCATTGCTTACTGCTGAGCGTCCTGTGTCCAACCTTCCGCGTGACATTGCAGGACTCCGAGCCGAGTGCAAGAGACGCAAGCTGGACTTTTCTGGATCCATGCACGATGTAAGCTTTACAGAGAAGTCGTAATATGATTGCTGCAGAGACTGATGGAAACCACAGCTTATGGGCCGTCTCTCTGCTGACGACTTGACTCACTCTCGTGCTTTTACCACTGCTGTTGATGCCAGCAAGCGTCCCACTGCTGAGCAGAAGGACGAGGTCAAGGCTGTGCGCCATTTCAACACCAGCCGTGCACTCAAGGCCGTCAATGACAGTTCGACCATCGACTTTGCTTACTTCCCTGACTTTGATCCCGACAATGCTGAGGCTTCGGCACTCCGTGTCCCCCTGCTTCCCACCAACTTCAGCCCCTCTCGCAGTGGTGCTCATGGGCCAGAGGCTGCCGACGAAGTATGTATATAGGCAGCAGTTGGAGCTAAGAAGTCTCAGCTAACATGCTTGACAGATTGTTATGAAGCCACAGATCAACACCATGTCAGCCGACAAGGTGATAAGTAACTTTTCTGAAGTGTCCGATAACACTGCTATGCCCATCGATTTCCACGCCATGGCAGAACGGGTTGCAGCAGCAACACAGAAAGCAGCCAAGGCACCAATTGCAGAGCAGTCTAGCATCATGAAGCAGCTGTGGAAAGGTTTAGTCGAGGATTTCCAGGGTGGTCATGCAAAGCCCGTTGTTGGTTGAATTCGACAGGAAACGGAGCCGGAGTGGTTTGATGATGTAGACGAGAATGCAACTATCTAGGCGGGGTCGCCTGTGATTTGGCACGATGGTTCCATGCTCAAGTGACGTGGTGATATGGATTAGGCGTGCTGGGAAAGTTTAATTGTGGTGCAAAAAGTTGGCGTGTGGATTTCGCGGAGGCTTTGTTGATGTGTGGAGACGTCCATGTTGTTTGGCCAACACTTGGTCCCCTCTCGGCCAATCTATCAAGCACCTCGAGCAATCAATCAGACAACCAACCAGTCGACACATCTTGCACAGAAACACCATGGCGTCTCCTGACAAGGGCTTACGCTTGAACATGCCCATGATGCCGCCGCCAATGCATTCGCGCGCCGGCAGCGACCTGGGCGAGCGCCCTCTGACTCCCACCTCTCCACGACACCAGAACCAAGCACAGCCTTTCACATCTCCAGCTCAGACTCCACAGGGCAGTCCAAGCAAGAACCGCATGCCACCCGGTGCCTTCGACCTGCCCGATGTCTTCTCCAATGCCATGAAACTGCTGCCCACCCTGGGCTCACCGTCAAAAACTCCCAGAAACCAGGACCACAGCCCCACCCGCAAGGGCAACAAGGAAAACACTCCGCCCACTCGCGCCGGTGCTCAACAGCCGGAACACGTCAGCCAGGCTGCTGCTTCTAGGCAGAACCAGTACCGAGCCTCAGACGACCAGCCCCTGAGCAGACAGCGAAGTGTCATCTCGGGCGGCTTGACACCCGATGAGATTGAGAAGCTGCAGAAGCCGACGGTGAAGCGTCTGGCCAACGTCACTCAGTTGTGTATGTGTCCCGCGAATAGAGCCATGCAGAGATGCTGACAGGTCAGACTTCCTTGACCACTACTACGACCTTCTCAACTATGTCTCGACTCGCCAGAAACGCACCGAACTCTTCCACGCTCACAACCCTCGGCCGCCTCAGACCCCCAATGCCGAGTACCAATCAAACATGCAACAGTACCTCGGGCGCGAACGTGCAAAGCTCCGTGCGAGACGCACTCGCCTCAACCACGGCGACTTTGCCATCCTCACGCAGGTCGGCCAAGGTGGCTATGGTCAAGTGTATCTGGCGCAAAAGAAGGACACACGCGAGGTCTGCGCTCTGAAAGTCATGAGCAAGAAGCTGCTGTTCAAGCTTGACGAAGTGCGCCACGTCTTGACCGAACGCGACATTCTCACCACGGCAAAGAGCGACTGGCTGGTGCGCCTGCTGTATGCTTTCCAAGATGATGCTAGCATCTACCTCGCCATGGAGTATGTCCCCGGTGGTGACTTCCGCACCCTTCTCAACAACACTGGTGTCCTACACAACCGCCATGCTCGTTTCTACATCTCCGAAATGTTCCTCTGCGTCGATGCTCTGCACCAGCTCGGCTACATCCATCGCGATCTCAAGCCTGAAAACTTCTTGATCGACAGCACCGGTCATGTCAAGCTCACTGATTTTGGCCTGGCTGCTGGTTTCCTGGCCCCGGCCAAGATTGAGAGTATGCGCATCAAGCTCGAGGAGGTTGGAAACATGCCCCGCGACGCCATTCCCTTTGGCAGACCCATCGAAGAACGTTCCCTCAAGGAGAGAAGAGAAGGATACCGCAGTCTGCGAGAGCGCGACGTCAACTATGCCAAGAGTATTGTCGGAAGCCCCGACTACATGGCTCCCGAAGTGCTCAAAGGTGACGAGTATGACTTTACCGTCGATTACTGGTCGCTTGGCTGTATGCTGTTCGAAGCTCTTGCTGGCTACCCGCCATTTGCTGGTGCCACTGTTGACGAGACATGGCAAAACCTCAAGCGTTGGTCCTCGGTACTTCGCAAGCCCGAGTACGAAGACCCCAACTACTTCCTTTCCCGTCGCACATGGGATCTCATCACGCGTCTGATCGCTGCCAAGGCACAAAGATTGCGTGGAATGTCACAGGTCAAGGCACACGCCTACTTCGCCGAGGTGCGTTGGGATCGTCTGCGCGAGGAGCGTGCGCCCTTCGTGCCCGAATTGGACAGCGAGACCGATGCCGGATACTTTGATGACTTTGAGAGCGAGAAGGACATGGCCAAGTACAAGGAGGTCAAGGACAAGCAAAAGGCGCTCGAGGAAATGGCCGAGCGTGACGAGAAGATGGGCCGCAATTTGTTTGTCGGTTTCACCTTCAAGTAAGTCTTGATCCCTCACACCACCGTCGTAGCAATTCATGCTGACCATAATCTAGACATCGCAAGCCAGCTGTCGACGAGAACGGCGAGCGCACAAGCCCTCGCAAGCCTCTGCCTCAGGTTGACGAAGACTTTGGTACCATCTTCTAGACACGTTATCTCTCTTCTTTTTCTTTCTTGTTTTTCTACTAGAGACACGGCCTGGACGAAGGGCGGGCGTGGGTACGGCGATCACGGTATGGTTGGGGCATTGACCGAAGGACTTTGACGAACGATCGGGTTGACATGACTCTGCATGGGATATCTTCAATGTTCATTTCTTTGTTTTGCTTTCTCTTCAAGAATCGATTGAATCGATCGCATGTTGTTTTCCTCTTTGCCGACCACCGAAGACTGCTTCAATAATTCTTGCTTGCAACGAACATGAGGGTGCATGCCTGATTCATGGCTCTTATTTGCATGCCGTGATTGTCATTCGGGAAGACCAACGATACAGAAAAACCTGCAGATATCATTGCTCTCAAGCATATCTTGCTTTCTAGACTGTCATATCTTCTCAAGCACAGCACCATCAAGGTCGAGGTCCGTGCTTTTTTGATGTGGGTCGCTGGCTGCCAAAGGTTTCATGCGGCGGACGACAATTGACACCGATCATCACCATGTGAACTTGTACGCCAACATGACCACTTTCGTATCATGATGCACCAACCATAGAATTAAGCACGACGTCTTGCTGTCCAACGACTCAGCAGAAGTGGAACTTCGAAATTCTTCAAGAGATTCTCACCAAACAAAGTCAGGGGAGCCATTCAAGGTCGTAAAGATGTTGCTTCCAGTCTCGATAGCCGTACTCATAGCGGCATTGTATGTTGGATTGCAGCAGAAAGTCTGGTGGTTGGATCCCGCAAGGACTCCTTTTGATGCTTTGTTGGGCAGTTGGACGAATTCAACACCAATCGCCAATTCTACACGGAATGACTGGGACATTTTATATCATCTTGGAGGCATTGGTCCATGGATTCCGAAAAGGGAAGGCATTGTTGGTGATGTGTCGAGTCTTCCTGAAGGTTGTCGGGTAGATCAAGTACATATGGTGGGTTTCACATGACATCCACACATGCTCTTTGACGACAATGCTGATGATTGTTTATCTCAATAGCTGGCACGGCATAATGAAAGATATCCAACTCATCGCACAGGCGCAAGTAAGTCTTTCTTATATTTTGCTACATCAAGAATCTTGGCTCTTGTGCTGAACAACCCAGATATGGTCGCCCTCCACAACCGCCTCCGCTCCCTACCCTTTCCCCTCCAGGGCGACCTCTCCTTCTTTCAAAACTGGACTTTCTTCATGTCCTCCCACTACACCCCCGAACTCGGAAATCTCATCCCCACAGGTCCAAACGCTGGGACCTTAGGTGCCTTCAAAACAGGCGTACACCTGCGTACACTTTACCCGAACCTGCGCACCTCGGCCATCTCGTCCATCCAAACCAATTTCTGGGCCGCAGACTCTGGCCGTGTAGTCGAGACTGCGAAACTTTTTGCTTCGGGCTTCTGGGGCACAGAGTGGGAGACGGAGATTGCGAAATTGGTCATTATCCCTGAGAGTGAAGGACTAGGTGCCGATACGTTGACGACGGGAAACACATGTTCCGCATACCTGGACACCAACAACAATCAAGGCCGTCACAAAGGATTGCAAAAACTTAAAGAATGGCAGCAGATTTACTTGCCACCCATCATCCAACGACTGCAAACCCAAACCCCAGGCTTGAATCTCAGCATCCACGAAACCTTTACCATGCAAGAATACTGCGGCTTTGAGATACTCGCCAGGGGAAAAAGTCCTTGGTGTGACATGTTCACCAGAGATGAATGGCTGCAATACGAATACGCCAGAGACTTGCTGCACTACCACCGCTCCGGCCCCGGAAACAAATACAGCGCTGCGCGTGGCTTTCCCTTTCTCAACGCGACCGCCAATCTGCTCGTCGCGGGTCCGTCGGCCGGATCTCTGTTTTTCAGTTTCGTGCACGATGGCGATATCCTGCCTTTTGTCTCGGCGTTGGATTTGTTCCCAACCGAGACTGCTCATCTACCTACCGACCACGCGCCACGGGACAGAAAGTGGAGGACGTCGGATGTGGTGCCCATGGGGGCAAGAGTGGTGTTGGAGCGTATGGTGTGTCCGCGAGTCTACTGTCACTCCAACGCACCGCTGTACCCGAATCACGTATATTGTGATCCGCCCGTCGATGAACCGTATGTTCGTGTGGTTGTCAATGATGGCGTCGTGGCTATCCCTGATTGTGACGATGGACCTGGCAAAAGCTGCCCGTTGGCCGCGTTTCAGAGACGGGTCATGTTGAGGGGCTGGGAAGTCGGTGATTTTGGTCGGCTTTGTGGATTAAAGCAAGGCGCCCCTGATCAAATTACCTTCTTGCACCAGTGAACATTGGATTATTCCAATAAACATCCTGATACTCCTAAGCCTGGACAAGACATCAATACATGTTTGACTTGAAACTGAATTTACGACAAGGCGTGTATACGTCTATCTACCAGATTCACACAGGTTTCGTGTACAAGGACAGTCGTGATCGTGTATGTCATGTGCGTTCGTTATAAAAAAATAAGAAAATAAAAAAGAACGTCTTTGCAATCGAGAGACGTGCCAAAACGCCATATGCTATGCTGAAATGAGGGTTTCAAGGAGAGGTGCAAGTCTGTGCGGGTTATTGTGATAAAAACGAATCAAAACAAAAGGAATGTTTTAATGGTAGAGCTCCTCATCGCGCTCCACTGCCGGCGTGAGAGGACCTCTTTGATCTCGCGGAGGCATATCGAGTGTTGTGGTTCTTGTGTGGAACGAGTTCCTGTCGGCAGGGGTAGGCGTGTTGCTTCGACTACCGCTGAATGTTCCCGATCGTGGTCTAACAGTCGGAGTGGGGACGTCTCCAATCACGTCTCGCGAGCTGACATCGCCACCAATGCGCATGCTCTCCAAACTTGGCATGGGAGGCAACGTTGAGGTTGGCATTGTTACTGACCTCCTCTTAGGGGTGCGTGAACCAGATCTAGTGGGTGTGGCGGTTGCGGCCTCGTCTTCAGGCACGTTTCTGCTCATGTCGATGGGTTTTCTCGAGCGATCATCCCGAGTCTCGGAGAAGTCACGCGAAGTCCAGCTGGGTCGATGAAGACGAGCTCCACGGGGTAGATTCGAGTAGCTCCCGCTCGTGCTTCTGTAGCTAATGTTGCTTGCTGCACGGCCACGACGAATAGGCGTCTGAGACGATTCTCCTGTCTCCATGCCAGGTGTTTGCGATCTCATAGGCAAAGCAGAGTATGAAGCGTGAGGTGTTGATTCAGGTGCAATTTCTTCTTCCTGGTGAAGCATCGCCATCTCGGCGACAAAGTCTGGGTCTTCGTCCTCGATCTTGGCGACACGACGAACCTGAGAAACGGAAAAGTACGGTCCTTTGGGCTCCTCAGGGATGATTTGGACGGGTTCTGGCTTAGGTGGACGCGGGACATCGTGGACAGTGCGATCGAGATGCTTGAAATACTTCTCGCGAACACCAGCCAACCTTCTCGGCCTGAAGTCTTCGTGGTTACGTGTGACTGACATGTATGAGGAGATTGCTCCAACGACGATGGCAATCATTGTAAAAATCACCAGGATTCCCTGGATCACAATGATGACGATTCCTATGGCGGTCGTGGTAATGCGACCCAGGTTGAAGGCGACGTTGAAAGCTGATGACAAAGCAACAGTTGTGACTTTGCTGAAACCGAGAAGGTACACGACAAGCATGTTGAGACGTTGACCCTCGAAAGGTCTCGCCCATAGAATGAAAGCGAAGAAAAGTATCTCCACGACCAGGAGACCGAAGACTTGCGTCATAGGCTGACCAGAGGCACCAGCATAGAAACAGGCTCGGACAAAGTCATAGAGAGTCCACACTGAAAAGAACCACCATCTTGTACGGCGGAACCGAGCGGACAGCCAACCAAACTTCTTGACGTGCTCTTCGTTGTCATGGATGGATATAATCTCTCCTTCGATGTGTGATGGCTGTCGACGCAATGAGACGGACGGCATCTTCATTGAGATTGGCTTCTTGATGCCAAGTTTTGCGAGGAATTTCGATGGTTGCCGTGTTTCCGATTGCTCCGGCGTTGCTTCAGACTTGTGTGAGGGCCCAAGACAAGCCATGCCAGCATAAGTAGCATAAAGCACACAGGCAGGTATGCCGACGAAGAACAGAATAAACACAATGGCCGCAACTGCTTTGACACCACCAGAGCTCTGATAAGAAAATTGGAACATGGTGAGAAGCATCATCATGAAGAATGCAATAAAGAGAGCTCGCAAAGCAACCAAAGTGGCATAACCAATCCAGTGCTGGCGGAAAAAGGCCAAGCGCTCTTTTTTCATGAGCTTGATGGCGATGAAGGCTTCCAGAGTCCATTTCAAGGCAACAACAGCAGCGACAAGAATCACGAGCAGAATGAGAAGCCAGAGGAAGCCGGTCATGAAGGCATTAGAGACGCGTATGTTCTCTTCGGCCAAAGTACCAGCGAAACCAGAATAGTTACCAGGCAGTGGTAGGCCAGCTTGCACAGGTTTACCGTACCAGTTGAATCCAGAGGAGCTGTTAGCAAGATCCCGTCTGAAGAGCTGGTTCTCCACAGCACGCGAGATGACATCACGTCTGAGCTCGATTGAATGGTCACGCTTGTAGATGTCCCAAGCCATGTCCCGTTTCATCAAGAGTCCTCTTCTATAGATGGACGAGATGTCAAACCCACCTCCGACTCCGTCCTGGTTGGTGCCAGAGCCAGCGGCACCGACGTGCGAAGTATTGCCGATGTTGTTACCAATGAGCTTGTCGATGGAGCGTTGCATTGAGCCAGAATAGACCATGCCTCCAGCCCAGGCGAAATTGCTCCACCAAGCAACTAGAACGCTAGGCCAGTTCATAGAGAGAGCTCCAGTGAAGTAGATGTGTTGGAAAACAGAAAATACGACCAGGACAGAGAGCGAATGAGCATAGTGTTTGCGCATAACAGGCACGCTATCACCATAGATGGCAGTGGCAAAGGACGCAATGAGGGCAAGTATAGTGAAGATGCCGAGTACTGACCCGACTGCTGCGGGTTGTGAGAAAGTAGCACCATTGGTCACGACAGCTGAATAGCAGCCGATTTCAGATTGAGTCGAGTTTGCAAATATTCGCAGAATGGCCTCGCCTTCAAAGTCCGGGATGGAAAGAGCAATCGGGGGAATGGCGGCGACATCATCTTGGTTCACGGGAATGATACCATTGGCCTCTATGGGTATGCTGGCATTGAGTGGACACAAGCTTGGATTTGTTAGTATGTGATGTGCAAATTTGAGAAAGGCATTTCTATCACCTGGCGATATTGGCACTGCACGGATCAAAGGTCAAATCAAAACGACCTTCGCCGTACGCATAGACGCCAATATACACTGGATGAAATCAGACAAGGTTCTGTCCAAGCAGAGTAGAAGGTACAACATACTCATCAAGCTCTCGTTAGCAATGGCCGTGTTGCCCGCCAAATGAAAGAGCACGGTCATGTTGTCTCTGTAATAGGCAGCATCGAAGCGAGTTACGTTGACAGCGCTAGAACCCTTGCAATCTCCGAATCGTCCAGTATAGAGTGAGGGTCGCCGATCATCTTTGAACGAGATAAGTAAAAATTCCCAAGGGTTTGCAGTTGGACTGACCTGGCAGATATACAGTCTGGCCGTCAACTGTAGTAGTGACATAGCGTGTATTGCTGCTGCTTGCAGCTATGACTGGCTGTAGAGCAGCAAGAAGGGTGATGGCTAGAGCCACTAATCGCGAGGCGACCATAGCGATTGGTGTGAGGACCGAGAAGCAGCAAGACAGTATCAGTCGAAGGTGCCGGGCACCGATGCCACTGTAACGATCGGACGGCTGGCCTGAGCGAAGGTATGGAAGGAGACTGTTGGGATGGACGATGGTATATCAAGGAGGCAGCGGTGCTTTATTTGGACAGCTCAATTACTTGTTTAGGAGCGAGGGTGGCTGGTGAAGACAAAAGCGTGTTCCGAGGAGGCTGTAAAGAGGCCGGCAGCGATTCAGGGCATTGTCCAAGAAGCCCAGAATCTAGGACGGCGGGCGACAACCAGAACAAAAGGCGGTCGGGGTTGGGCGGAAATATAGACGTATGGTCAAGCGGAGTCAAACAGGATGAGGATGATGATGATGATGGTGATGATGGAGCCAAGTAGCTTGGTGGTCAAAGACAAGGCAGGAAGCAACAAAATAGTGAGGGGTGACAGGATGCAGAGGAATGCTGAGCCGATAAAGCCGGAGCTTGATCAGTCGACTCGTCGTAGCGCCAGCTTACCGCTAACCCGATACAAGACGCTGGTCCGAAAGGGCGCGAGTTCGAATCTCAATATCTTGCAAGCGCTTCCCCACAAACCCCGTCTCTTGATTTCCATAGCGTCACGTCTGTAGATCCGTCATAACACCTGTAGTTCGTGTGAAACAAACCATGACAATATAATACGAGGTTTCTCAAGGATAGAGTTTGGGGAAAGCATGCGCCACAACCCAATTCTGGAACCCAGCAGCTGAACTGCAATAACCAACACCACAACGGCGTTTCTGCAGCTCACCAACTGCAAATCCCCCCTTCAACAATGCATTTTGCCTGTTGATGTTTCGTTGACATGTAGACGCTCACTTGTCGCAAAATCGATTCACTTTGCATGTTCGATAATATCAGCCATTCTCACATCGATGGATGCACTCAAGCATTACAGCAGGAGCTGCGGTTGGGGACCTTCAGATAACAGGGGGTTCAATGGTTTACACAGCAAAACTCTGGCCAAAATGGACAGGAGAAACAAAGTGCTCGTGTATTCTTACGGTGCATTTTTCGCCGTGGTTGCGATATTCGTGTACGGCAAGGACGAGCTCAACATCAATATTGCACCTCTAACTGATTCTTGACACCAGATTAATCTTTACTCTGGCACCGGCAGCACCATCCCTCAAACTGAAGTACAGCACTTCGCCCTACGATCCCCGCAAAGTGGCTCTTCTCATCGAAAACCGCCCTTCACCACTCCTCATCCCACTCCTCCTGCACTTTACGGCAACCATCCCTTCAGACTGGCGCGTCAGGTTCATGGGCTCCCCAGACTCGTTGGCTCAAGTCAACAGCTCCACCTCGATCCGCTCCCAAGTCCACCTCGGCAGAATGGATCTCACGCCCATCCCATCAAACATGTCTGTGGCCGGCTCGGAGCAGATAAGCACGTTTCTCACGAACCTCTGGGTCTACGAGACGTTGCTCGCGCCCGCAGAGCACCTGCTCATCTTCCAAACCGACAGCATCCTCTGCGCCAACTCGGCGCAAAGCCTGAACGACTGGCTAGAGTACGATTACGTGGGCGCACCGTGGCGACACCACCACGAAAGAGGTGGCGGCAACGGCGGCCTCTCGTTGAGAAAAGTCAGCAGCATCGTCCAAATCCTGAGGCAGCAGACGCGCTTGCCCGATACCGAGCCCGAAGATGTGTGGTTGAGTAACAGGCTCCTCTCGCGCATCGGCGCAAAGATTGCCAATCGCACCACCGCTTCCGGCTTTTCGGTCGAGGGCGTGTGGAATGACAGGCCAATGGGCTTTCACCTCGGTGGGTCCGGAAAGATCATGAACAGTGAGATTTGGGGCACCAAGGAAAAGAGGGACTGGATTTATGAGTGGTGTCCCGAGATCAAGATGATTTTGGATATGGATCATGAGAGGTTTATCCCTGGCGAGTGTGGTGCTGAGTGGAAGAGATCAGAAGCGAAAGACGAAGAAAGGGACGGGTTTGATTTGATTCCTTTCTGATTGTGACTCGCATAAGGTGTACCAAATAAAACATGGCTTTCTCATTTGACTTGAGTGTGATCGCGCACTGCGCTCACCTTTAATATGCCTTTACCGTTCACTACTCATGATGGAGAAGAAAGCAAGGAACATGTTCACGAGAGTCAAGACAAGAATCCAATATCGTAGAAGAAACAAAAATAAAGTGGTTGAAGGGGGTATAGTACGATTTTAATCTCTCCTCCGTAGTCGATCCATTTTTCTTTTTTTTTTCCCGGCCCTTTGAAACAAACCCAATTTTGACGACCTGTCCCCTAGGCCAAAAAGACAGAAAGGGAGAAGAAAAAAGTAAAAGCTCGAATGTGTACTCATGACTCTGTTTTTGTTTCAATGACGGGGCGTGACAATAAAAGTAAAAGAGAAAACATGACTTTCGCAAGAGGTAAGAGGGGAAAAAAGACTCAGAATGAAGAAGAGGGAATGGATAAACCAAAGGTACCGGCAACGTGTAACGGTGAAAGAAGAAAGAGGAGGAGGAAGGGGGATCCATAATCAAATGCGAAAGAGGAGAAAGAAGAAGAAGAGAAAGATAACCAAAAAAGGGCCTGATGAAGCAATGCGCAATAACAAAAGACGAATTACTCTCTAGGCATGAGAATGGCATCGCGACAGAGCACGGCAACCCTCTTGAACAATCTGCGCCATTCAAGCGGGTCGCCCTTTGCCTTGACGAACCTGACTTCGACGAGGCCGTCTTCGGCAATCGACTCGAGTACCACATTGCCACTGAGACCCTGCTTGCGACCATCGACCATGCGAATGCGGATGAAAGCCTGTTTGGCTTTGTCGTCCGCAGTGGCAGAGGCTGGGATCGGGACATTGAGCGTGTGCAAAGCACTGCGGACCGTTCCCAACAGCTGAGGCAGGGCTTGGTAGGAGTAGAAGCGGGCAAGGGACTGAGCAGGAACAATGTCACGGAACTGACGAGCATTCTGGGTCAAGGATAGGGGTATGTTGTGGGTTTGACTGAATTGGGTCATGTGTGGTTCTTGCGAGAGCTGTGCGGCAACGAGATCGTGGGTCATGGCTACTCTCGACGAGTCGTGGGCTGTGACGGGCTGCGAGGCAGTGAGTCCTGCTAGACGTGGTGGAGCCTCCCAGTCAAATGGCCGATCAAAAGCCGGCGTGACCGGTTGTGTCGACATGAGAGCTGGTGCAGGTTGTGACTCGACTTGTTTGGGTTGCTCCTGACTCTGGGATGAATCGGGCACGGTGGTGAAATCAATGTGTAGACGCTCGATCATGTTGGTGGCTAGACTGACAGAGTCCGAGACTGTACCCTTGGAATTCATGAACTTGTTCGGACGCGTGTACCACGAATGGATGCGAATGTCGTCGAGCTTGAAGCGCTCAGTCACGTCGACTTTGAGCATGCCTCGCAGCAGACTCAGAGCTTCCGGTGGTATCTTGTCCCAGAGCTCGTCTTCAGGACGGCCTTGTGTCTCGCAGAAATGATAGAATTCGTCGCTCTTTCGCGGTTCGGGTTGATCCCAGGGTGTGTTGCCCACGAGCAGGACGAACAGCACGATGGCGCAACTCCAGATGTCCGAGACGTTGGGACAGTAGCCGAACCTCTCGTCGCCGTGTTTTCTCTTTTGATTCGCTTGACCGACCTGGATTATCTCGGGCGCAATGTACGGCGGGCTGCCGCATACCAGACCACACATCTTCGAGTCGCCAGTCTTGGGGTTGAGGAAGGCCGTGGCCAGACCAAAGTCGGCCAGCTTCAGGTCGCCGTTCGCCGTCAACAACATGTTCTCGGGCTTGATGTCTCTGTGCGCAACACCCTTGCCATGACACCAGGCGATGGCATTGACGAGCTGCTTGAAGTAGAAGTGGGCAATGTCCTCTCCTACACCCTCGTCGGCCTCGATCTTGTCAAACAGATCGCCGCCCTCGGCCAATTCCATGGCGATCCAGATCCATGACGAGTCGTCGCCGTGAGAGAGAAAGCGTATAACGTTGGCATGTCCCGATACCTGGCCGTGGAGACTGATCTCAAGCTCGATCTGCTTGGGCCGCAGTCGACCTACTCTGAAGGCGTGGTCTTTGTTGATGAACTTGACGGCGATGATGGGTTTCGGCTTGTCCTTTGGAACCGCCTTGCGGATGCTACTCAGTCGGTCAGCAGTCTTGTCTGTGCAGCGACATGGCCAGAACACACGAGGCATATGCGCCGGACCCGATGGTCTTGGAGACGAGTCGGAAGGGCAGATTACTGGGAAGTGGAGCTGCTTGCGACTACGAAACGCGTTAGGGCGAAATGTCTTTTGTCAAAATATTCGTCAAACTCCCAATGACCTACACCCGGCGGCACGCCCATGACTTCTGCTATAGCTTGATGCACCTTCTAGAAGCGATTGTAGATGTCACCAAATGCGCTTTTGATGCTTCGTTTAGAGAAACATCCGAGATTATTGTGTGTTTCGATATTACTGTTGACAATGATTCGGGAAGACGCGTTGGCGTTTGAAGGCGCGTTTGCTTCATGGCAGCCACGCCGAAACAAATCGAACCTTGTTCTCCCTTTTTGCAGCTTAGCCAGTTGATTACATTGCTGACCAGGTACTACATCACGGCATGCCAGATTGGATAATGATATAGATGTGTCATGCATGGCGTCAACTATACTTCTACAATTCGCGCCATTGCGCAACCATGTCCTTCCTCAAAATCGCTCCGTCGACAGCGTGCCATGCCTGCTTCTGCCAAAACAATTGCCGCTAGCCATGGTGAGATTGCAAATAGCGAATCGGAGAATGAATGAAATGGTGAGAAGAAACAAATGAAAAGTACAAGGTCAAAAGAAAAGCAAAGCAAAGTCTGATTACTTGTCGTTCCCCTCGTGCATGGATGATGTTTCCAAAAACAAAAGCAGAAATAAACGCCAATCTGCTATGCACCGTGAGACGCCAGATGCCTTTATCCGATTGATTGAAAAGATGAGAAAATGGGTACGACGTGGGATGTGCTACCCACAACCATTGAGAAGCCACACCAGGAACATCCAGCATGGCCATAGTCGATGGCATTATCCAGGTTCGTGGTCGAGAAATGCTATCCAAAGATGACACACGCTTTACTGGCTTGGTCGTCACCGAAAGATATACACCAAGACGATGTTCCATGGCGTATGTGCGCGACAGGTAGACCCGTCACCGTTTACGCTTCATCTTTCGAGACGGCCGGGTGTTGATATAACCGAGATTGTTGAAAAGTGCTTGCAAAAGCTGGCCGAATAGGTTATCAAACATGGCCGAGCCCGGCCTTTCGAGTCTTATGAGACCGAGGCTGCTGAGAAGGCTGCGTTCATTTGGTCGTAGTTGGTGCGGTTCTCCAGCATTCTGATGTATTTGGGGTCCCTGCTAAATTTGGGCACCGAGTCCTGAGAACATTGTTAGAGCTGATTCCTGTAAGAAGCGTAATCGTTAAAACTTACACTGGCCATGAGCTTGAAGACACTGGTCTGAGCCTGATCGAAAAGAGTGGCGACCTCGTCCAAACTGGCGATCATCTCAGTATCTTCTCCCACCGCGCGAGTCATGCGACTAGCTAGAGCGTTGCGCAAGTTGTGGTCGATGTTGAGCTCGCAAGGAGAACCAGGAGCAAGGAAAGCATTGTACAAGCCTGTAAAAGTCAGCTTCTATGTCAGAAAGAGGTTGTGGACATTCAAGAGCTCACTGTATGCCGAAGCGAGGGTTTCACGGATGAGATCCAGACGAGGAGCAGGCACAGAGCGCTTGGCCGAATTGTAGTCCAGCAGGAAGCTTCTGACCTCGAGGTAAAATGTAAGGTTCTCCTCGCAATGTGTTTCTTGCAAGAACTCGCGGAAGACCAGGCGCTGAGCTGGGTCGTGGATGATTTGGGACATTCTGGTGGTATTGGAGTCGCGAGCAACACCGGGGGGCAACTTGACGACGACGGCTTCACCGTTGATGGATCCATTGGGACTTCTGACCCAGCCAGCAATTCTCATTCCCTTCTCGGTGACACCGTAGTGCGCCGTCTTGAGAGGCTGGAAGCGAGAGGCAGCAGGTGAGTTGCGTTCCTCGGTCAGGTTGACGATCAGCTGGTGAACCATGAATTGCTGAGCAATGTCACAGCTTTCCTTTCTGTTGACAACCATACAGCAATCCATGAGCCAATCAAGAGCAGACTTGCCCGTGAACATGTAAGGGGTATCCTTTTCAAACTGCTTGCGAGATCTCATCATGTGCACTCCGACGAGTCCAGTTGCGTAATCGTGTGACGACTCGGAATCGGCTGTGGCAGTGCTCTTCAGGTTGGGACCTTCCTCACCACAAAAGCGTCTGAAAACGACCTCGATAGTGCCACGATCGATGTTGATGTTATCGTTGTCAGGCACACGTTCGAGGATGACGAGTTGCATGGTGTTACGGGGTGAATCGAGCAGCTCGTTGACGTGGCGCTGATGGATGCCATTACGCTGGCAGAATCTGGTCAAAACGCGCATACCCTTGGGAGTCAGTTGCCACACCGAACTCCTCGAACTGAAGTCGGTCTTGCCATCTAACGACTCGACGAATCTTGCTTCAACGAATCGGTTGCAGACGGTGCGAGCCATCTCCTTGGCCATGGAGAAAGTGGTTGTGGTAGTGGTGGTTACGATTCTCGAAGGGTCCTTTGGGTCGGGCATGCGGTTCGACTGGGAGAACTTGAGAGAACCGAGATTGGTCAGAGCTTCATCGGTGGTGAAGGTGTGCTCGACCTTGGTGAAGCGGACACGATGCGGAGTCAAGGGCAAGCTGACCATCAATGTCGAGAAGAGGTCCTTGAGATCCTAGAAGAAGGGTAAACATGTGAGTGGGGGAAAAGACATTGGTGTGAAATGATGCGAAAGTGCTTACTCTTGTAAATGGACGGTCATCGTCAGTCTGACGCAGCAGACGAGACGACGTTTGATGCATTTTCTGTCTGTTGCTTTCTTCCTTGTCCTGAGAGGCGAGCCAAGGAGGGGCAGTAGCCGAGAGGAACGTGTTTAGCGAGATTCGCTTGTCGTCGAGGCCGGGGCGACGAGGATGGTAGTCGACAGACGACAGAGACTCCTGCGACAGGCGGGAAGAGGGGCGAGTGGGCGAGTCGAGAGATTCGCGGGCAGGAGCAATGCGGCCCAGCGAAGTCAAGCGAAGATGCGAAAGAGGTTGTCGCGGAGTTGCAGCAGCAGCAGCAGCGGCGGCGGCGGGTGATGGACCGGGATGATTGTCAATGACGCCGGCCGATCGGCTCGCCGAGTCTTTTGCGGGAGGTGCGGTAAGGCTGTCGTGCTTGGTTTGCTGCTTCTCACGTGGAGGCTGTTCACGTTCACTGTTCTTGCCGGACACCGGGGGCAGGAGCGACAAGGACGACGTGGACTGCTGTGAAGACAACGTGGTGCTGGTGGATGCAGGAGGGCAAGTGCTGGATGGGGTTGGATGAGGCATTGCACGGCTCGGTGGCCTGGATATCGTAAGGCCTTTCAAGTTTCAAGTACTGTGGGTACGACCATGCTAGCCCGAGCTAAGAATTCCGCCAGCGCCGCTTCAAGTGTCAATTTTCGGAGCCATGAGATCAGCTAGCCGGCGCCCTGCTCGCGTGGTAGCAGGGGTTTGGTCGACCTTCCCCTTTCCGTGGATAGCGCCGTTGGACCAGCACAGAGGGGGGCGGCCACGCTACCTCACAAGCACGGCGTGCGCAATGCCTCATCAATAATTGTTCATTATCCACCCGTTGCTCACTAACACCGACTGTTGTCGAAACGGCTACACCTAATTCTGCTGCCAGAGAGCGCTCGGCCCCTACGCACGTATCCCGTTGCCTTCACCGCATACACGACCGACTTCTTCTAGCACTCTTCTTTTCCTCGTGTGCCCTTGTTTGCAACCCGTCGATCGTGCGAAGCCGCTGTTTGTCCCACGTGCGCCCACTTATCTCTGCTTTCCCGTTACTCATTTATGTGCGTCGCATGCGTAGGCACGCACCTTGATGCATGTATTCATCCTTATTAGATCCTATGGCGGTTTGAGTCATCCGCCACGGCTGCAGCCCGCCTGATTTGCTTGATTCGTGCGAGGAAAAGGCTCCCATGCGCATGTGTCGGTTAGCGTGTCGCAGTCGTCGATCACGTATCGTGTCTTTTTTTCCCGTCTGGGCAGGGATCTTTGTCTGTTGTAGAGAGCTGCTTGCTTTCCTGGTTTCATGCACCGCCGTCCGCGTGCATGACACGAGTTCCATGCCCTGTCTCAACACATTCCTGTAGTGCCGTCCTTCATGTTTTGATGTCCAAGCATCCACCCATGTTAGGGATTCTAGCCAAGATGAGAACAACAACTTCACGGAAAGGGTCCGCTCTGCGACCGTATCCTTTTCCACCTCAATCCAGTCTTCAGCGCCACCCTTGACTGACTCGACATGCGCGCTAACCTTTTACGTCAGCACGGTGCCCTGAGAGAATAGAAGACGGATCCAATAAGCAAATAGAACAATCGCTCTTGCAGCCAAGAGACAAACGACACGTGGATCTCCGATTTACCTGGGGCCAGGAGCAGGAAAACGATTTCCAGCGTGTGAAAGTCCACATGTACATTTGCTTCTTTGCGGTTACCTGATGAGATAATTGTACCACGCTTTGCTGAGATCCTGAAAAGTGACCCCTTGCTCTCCGTCTGCCTCGGGAATCATGGACAAGCGTTTTATGTCGTCCCGAGCTGAGAGCTGTGCCTAACGCAACTCCCGTATGCCCACTGCCAGTTGCTGGTACAAACGCCCGCCTAGGCAGTCCCCTTTGCGCCATTCAATATCGCGGGTACGAGAATATAGGCTGACGGATTCATAGGGCAAATTAAGTTGAGTCTCCGGTTCCTTCCTTTGGTCGAAGATGCTTGTTGATCTGTTTTTCCCATCCCGTAAGACAAGCGGCCATGATCACTGTATAGACACTTATCGTGCAGCATCGGTGGCAGAGTTTAAGCAGATCAGGTTCGTGCGGTGCTGCCGGTGGATAGAGTCCAAAGCATAAGCGCATTGCCGAAAGTGTATACAGATCGAAGCCGAGGCAAGACAGCCAATTTGTTGGCAACAAACACAATTGTGACTAGTCACCAAGCGTTCAAATTCTGAAGCACTTTCGTGGGGAGAGCTCTGCCCAGATTCGTATGCACAGTGGTCGCTGGGGTGCATACCTATCGGTCATCGTAGAGCCAATCACCAGCTAAGCGATGCCACCTTGTCTCTTTGAAGTTCTTCGTTCGTGTGCTAGCTATCGTTTCAAATCGCGCAGCTGCAGGACCGTGAGCACTATTTCCACGCGACGGGGTGTTATCCAGGTGATTGGTTGTTCCGTGAAGATCTCACGATTGACAGGCGGAGATCTGCATGTGCAATTTGTCCTTTTCGTCACTGCAAGATCTGAATCTGGGTACTACACATCAAGCGTTGACGGCCAGTGGCTGACTTCCTCGGAATGCTGACACCAGTGCAAATTTGCAGCTTCGTCTTTGTGGTTTGTACGACCATACTTTCGCACATAGCTGCCTTCTTGGTGCTAGTCATCGGGCAACGCCTAAACGTAATATGTAGCTTTGAAGCTGCTTCTCTTACGGAATCAAAAACTCAAATCCCTTGGCCGGCGTCTTTCAGCGACAGACATCTACGAAACTTCGCACTCAACAAACCATCACCTTGGCTGCAGCTCGGGATCTTTGTCGGCCTGCTCGCTGCAATTTCCCGTCCACCGTCATCTATTCCTGAGGTATCCGTCAAAGGTGGACAAATTACGAGTGCACTTCGGGCACCGGGTAAAATAAGGTGCCAAAGCCATGTTTGCAACACTTTTGTGCTTCATGCCTACGATCAATCAACGTCTGTTCTCAACACTGTATTGGTCGTTGACACCTCCGAACAAGGCCCGTCCGTATCATGACTCTTGACCCCAGTACAATAATACGAATTCGCACGTGGATGCAAATCAACATTTAGTGTGTATGTCACCGCTCACCGCTAGCAGTCGATCATACTAAGCATCGTTATAGATCCGTCTCACGTTTTGTTGTCTCTCAAGTCGTGCCCAATCGACAACTGGACACCAAGCAGACAGAAAAGATCGAGACGAGTATAAAATTAAAGCGCTAGAGCCGAAAGCGAGTGAACACGCATGTGGCTTGCATGTTTAGAAAAATTCCACATGGCTTCCACGTGGCCCTACTTGGCACAGTTCGTCCGATGGTCGCCCGTCAATGTCAATCGAATCGTGGTTACACCATGAAGAAGACCGAATCGTCAATGCGTGCTTGACCGCCTGCTGGTGCCGATATTGTACGTGTCAAACCATGGATCATGCTTCGGACATGGCTCGCGAACGTGGCAAAAAGAACTGATCTCGGCATGTTTCGTTTGACCTTGCCGGTCTCAAGAAATATTTTTCGCAAGCAGAAACTCCCTTGTGCCGCGGGCTCGTGTTTGTGCGCCACCGCACCAGGCCGGCGAGAAGAAGAAAGGAGCTAATGCAGGAAAAGGAAATTGACTAGAACAACAGCCGAGCCCTATGGAAGCCTGGTAGAAGGGCCAACGACAACGCCTGAACATGAAGCCGACCGCCACAAAGCCCAACCACTTACCTGACATCATCCTCCAATATATCGAAAGAATCTTACTTCTCAACTCATCTCGGACCGGAGACTGGGCTTGTGTTCTGGAAGGACTGTTCGAATCGCAAAAACTTCCATCCCTGTTCCACGGGCCTTCTGGCGTCCGTTTGGGGTCGAAACAAGCGAGAATGGAGGCGCCATCCGGGGTGGTTAACCAATTTTTCATCCTCTTCTCTCCCAATTGCAGCTACGGTCATCGTTCGGGATTGGATGTCCTCACATCATCAGTCGACTGTATGCTTGTCAGGGTTTGTTGAGATTTACCACTCCGTACGGCAGACGCAAGATCCTTGGTCGCATTGTCCGGTCTTTCAAAAGAAAATGCAATGAGGGCTTGCTTGAAGCTTCCGTGCGAACCGAGCCCAGAACCTGACGGCAACGTCGACAAGGCTGGCCTTGCACAGATGGATTATGGCTGAAGGCTTGACACTTCATCTCTCACAAAAAGCGTTCTCCTGGTGCCGTGCTGCAGTCATGTTCATGGCAAGATTAACTCGCTGAATGTTGACCCAATTTTGAAGATAAAACAGAGGCTCTTACAATTGCACGAATCATTGTCTTCAGAGAGGCATGAGGCAATTTTATTTGCGCCGCCATCATCTCTCTCCCTTGCTTGTTGCATTAATTGGTGCGATGCGTCTGTCTTTCCTATTGCTCATCTTTGATTGTTTGTGGCCAAGTGACATCCTTTGTTGGTCATATCCAGTGCTCATCAAGCACCCACAATAGCCGCAAGATCCACAAATCCTGATCAGCAATTATTCAACACAGCATAACTCCATGCGCCCTCGAATACACCTTTCGACAAACAGTGCCAGGCGTGTCCTTACCACGCGAGGTGCAGCCATGAAGCATTACACGAGATGTGTATGCAAATTTACAGCCAGGCGAAGCGCGTACAGATTGCAGACTGCATGCTGCAAGTCCAAGACAACTGAAGACATGCAAGGCTTCCCGAGAACCATGCAGCAATCTGCACAATGAGAAAATACGAGATGATGTGCATAATGGTACCGATCGTGAAAAAAAGACCGCACTTTGTTCCATTCGCATGTTCCCAAAGCATGCGACATTCACCACTAAAAACTGATCGACAAGCAGAAAGAACAACATCGGCTAACTTCGGTGACTTGTTTCCATGAATGCAACCGAACACGCAAAGCTCGGGAAAGCAAGAGGACGATCGCTGTTTCCCGCAAGCGCAAGATGTCAAGATAAAGCATACCAACCACGAAACAACCAACTTGCGATTGTTATCGCCTTGATTACTTTCCCTTCTGATTGTCCTGCGCTGAACACAAACAACGCGTACCAAGGAGCCATCACACCGGACTTTCTCGGCGCATTTCCCATCATTGCTGCAGCATCTCGCATAAACCACGACACGAGGGCCACCTACAAAAAACGTGGCTACATGAACACAAGCGTGTTTCTTTGTCTTATCAGCTCCCGACAGCTTTATCCGGGCGGTGAGCTGGACTTCTGACCGTCACGCGAGAAAAACAAAAAGGAAAAAAAGGTGAGGGCAAACAAACGTCGCTGCATTTCCTCTACCAAAAGCTGTTTCGAATACATTGCGGTGCGGTGAACGCAGAGCAGCGTCCATGTCGATCTCCCCCTTCTCGCAATTGCCGATTGCGTTTTGCTCTCGTTCTAAAGAGACCTCGCTTCTTGAAGCGCTGGGAAAAAATTGGTCACGAGCGCAGTTTCCTCGCAAAAGGGTGGATTGTGTCAACGGTAGAGTAATAGTAGAGCAGGGGTACGGCTATAGTGTTCTCTTGTCATCGAGCACGTGTGCACGGTATCTGTGCCGCGCTGTCAGAAGCTTATATCACACTTGTTCCTATCGGCAGTTCAGCATAGTAAACTGACTTTGTCACATCTGGCGAGTTGGTAAGGTCGTCGATTTGTTGGTTCATGTGACGAGGGCGTCATAGACCTTCGAGGCTTCACTCCGGGCCCTCGATGTCGCAAGAGAAGCGCTGATTGACATGCCATCTCCTGACTTTGAGCAATATATCGAGACTTGCCCATGTGTATTCTCCATCTCCAAAGCCTACGTGGCTGGTACTACCATCATATGAACGCGTATGCTCCCAGCCTGTGCCGACCAGATTTGCCGCCAACTGTCAGAGCAAGTGCTATCGTAGCCTGTATGTCAAAAAAAGCTAGCAAATTCCACAATCTTCGTGTCTTGAGACAGTGGTCGATTTGATCGTGAGCAGAGTAGATTCTTTCTCATCGGGGAGAAATGGCGTCAGGACGATGTCTAATATGAAACAAGTCATCGAGCACAAAAGCCGCGCTACTCCATGGTGCAAGCGCTTGATTCTCACAGCTTACTATCAGATTCGCCCGTTTACAACACTCTGCTACCTTTGGCAGACATGGCCATGTTCATGACCTACCTAGGTCAGGGTCATCCACCCAACTTCAGTTTTGCACTTTCGAATCATGCAATCACCACCATCGAACCACACCTCCAAGAAAGCATAGACACCATCGAAACACGATCTTCTAGATCGCAGACCCGGAGCTTGACCTTCCGGGACTGTTTCATTGGAAGAAACCCAGCAAGAAGCTTTGGGAACATCGAAACGCCAATGTAAATGCGGGAGAATCGGTCGGAGGGGTTTGGGACGTTGGTCATGCGAAAGCACTCCAGCGGATCACAGATACGGCAATTACTTCCAAGCAGATCGACAACCTAGCATGGGAATTTGCTTTCGCAGGAAAGTTGTGGTTACATCGAGCAAAACTCAAAAAAGGCGATGCCGAGAGGCTCACGAGGTAGTGGAGTTACATCGTGCTTGAGTGGGGAGATGCGGTTATACGGCTGCGAGAGTTCGTCCGGCATCTGACTAACGCTATATGGCGGGTCGTTTGCATGAGAAAAAGAGCCGTGTTTCAACATTGTATATATACAAGATAAACAAGAAAGGGTAGGGTATAACAGAGATTCGGGGGTATACAAAAGAAAAAGGCGAGAGGATTCAAACAGAGGTTCAAATGCAAGGAAGAGGAGTGCGTCTGTGGTGTAGCACATCTAACCAGCAACAGCAGCAACGATGACGACGGTCAGGATGACGGCCAGAATGAGCAGCAGACAACACATCTTGTTTCTGGCATTCTTCTGATGCCTGCTGGCGGTGCGTAACTCACGGTCCGCACCCTGAGTGTCGTCTCTAGTGCTCGTGACATTGTTGCTAATAATGTCAAGTTGACCGCCTTGGTCGTGAACCATGTGAGCGACATCTCTGAATAGCTCGTTGAGTTCGCCAACAGATTGCTCAATGTTACGAATCTCGGCTTCACGCTCGACAATCAAAGACTCCTGGAAGTCGACTTCGGACTGATCAGCCAGACGCAGTTGCTCCTGTTGCTGTTGTAATTGCTGTTGCGAGCGTTCCGTGGTTGGCGAGCCGGACTCCTCGAGGGCGGCACGAGCGGCAGTAGCAGAGGCGCGTTGCTTTTCGAGAGCGGTTCGTTGCAAAGATTGGAATTCTGTGAGCGAGGCCTTGAACTCCTGGTTCAGTTTCCCTTGAGTGTACTTTTGCGCAGGCTGCCATGGCGTTAGCGGGATGCCTGATGCAAGAGGTTGAGAAAATTCATACACCCAAATCGTGCCATGCCTGGACTTTCTTCAGACCATCGCCGATGTCCTTGAAACTGGCCGATGTCTCATCAAGTAGGTCCTGTACTCTTTCGCGAACGCGGTCGGTCTCGCGCTTAGTCCCGAGCAGGGCGACTTGGCTGGACAGACGCGAGATGTTGGCGGTCAAGGAGAACAAGCGGTCGGACAAATCGGTGGTGAAGCTGTTGAACTCGGGATCGTCCTGGTATTCCGAGTCGTCTGAACGGCGCCATGAAGTAGGCTGGGCTATCAAGGTGTTAGAAGGAACGTGTGGAACGGGAAGCGGGGGCGCGTAGTCTTGCCTTCGAGATTCGGCGAGTCCTGGAACGACATGGCTGTTTGTGTCCACGTCTATGTTTGGTGTAGAGTGATGTCCAGGTACTTCTGCCTCGGCCGTCGTCGTCGCTCGAATGCGGAGAGAGAGGGAGAGCGAGGAAGGAGCGGGTTGTGACGTCGGATCGCGACTGCGCGAAACGGTGGTTGCTTGGCGCGCGCAGCTTCCTCTTTTGTGTTTTGTCTCGAATGGACGAGCATCAACAAACCGCAGCTTCCTTTCGGTCAGAGATGGTGCTCGCCGGCATGAATGCTCCGCCTCCCGTCAAGGCGGCGCCCTTGGCTCGCCCATACCGCGACTTCCTCACACCGTCCCTGCACCGGAGGTTCACCAGTGCTGCTCTGCTCGGACTTGCGGCATGCTGGCTCATCTCTCTTCCCATGGCTAGTCCTGGCTGGTTCTGGTCCTGGTTCCCCATCGGCCCTGCTGGCTTCCGTACGCTTTTTCTGTTCATCTCGTCCCTCTCCGTCTTTGTCCTTCGAGTCGCCCAGCTGCACTTCGGTCCACGAACCACCCTCTCGACCTTTGACTCTTTCTGGCAACATGTCCTGTCCAGAAACACCATCCTTACATGCTTCTGGTACACTCTCTCGTCCTTTGTCTTTGCAGAGCTCTACATCTTCTCTACTGCCAAAGATGCCAATCTTGCGTGGATCGACCCCGGCAGGTCCGTCTGAACAATCTCCACCCAAGCACCCTAAAGCTGACTCCTGCAGATCCTACGAACGTCCCCGATTGAACGAACGACCTATTCTCCTTCGCTCACAGTTCCTTTTCGTCGCTCTCGCGCAGTCTGCAATCCACCTGTACAAGGACTATGACTTGATCCGCCTACCACAAACACCCTCCAAGACTTCACCAGTCATACAACTGAAGAACGACCTGAAGCACATCCTCTCTCATACCATCAAGCTCGTCAGTCTCAGCTGTTTGTTCGGTCCGTTCTTCTACTTCGTCGTCTGGCGTCAGCTTGCCTGGGCTTTGGCTTTCAAAATCGGCAAGACCTTGTTCTTCCTTCCCAAATCCACCCGACCCTCTGGCCTTACCGATCCTTTGGCTCTTCTGACAAGATTCATTTGGGCCTCCACACAATTGGTAGCCTTGTGGGAGCTTTCCAACCGTGCCTTCACCATTTACACCGTCCAAGAGCCCCTTAAAAAGGACAAGCCTCTGACTGCGGATTCAAAAGATGCCAATGGCAGCTTGATCGCCGGATTGAGAGCAAAGAAGGAAATCCCCAAAACAATGGCTTTCTGGGAGCTTGCCATGATCACTAGAAAGTTCGAGGACCGCAGAAAGACTTTGTTCAGCGAGCTTGAAAGAAAAGGTGGATCTACCTGGTCTCAGGTTTCGAATCTCTGCTTGGCCGAAATTCAGTCTGTCATTCAGCGCATTCAAGACTCCCAGGGCGCTGTTATTCCCAAGCCCGAAATTGCTCCCCAGCCTCTCCAAACCCTTCCCCGAATTTCTTCCCAGCCCGTCAGAGAAGATGCCATATTCAGACTCTCGCCTCCTCCAACAACAGGCCTCCAGGCTTTCGAGAGCACTCTCGGTTTGGTTGCTAAATCATACGGCCAATCTCACGGCGCTACAAACCCCGTCAGCCCCCGAGCACAGAAGCTGCTCGAGTATGGAGCCGATCGCATCATGAGTAAAGAGAAGCAAGAGCAGTTTGGTCGTGCTAATCTGGTCAACAACGCCAACGGTCTTATCGCTTCTATCATTCGCACACCCTTCGGTGTACCCTTCCGCCAATCATTTGCTCGTCGGGTCAGCGCTGTCGTCTTTGGTGGCCCGACCAGCGCCAGCGCCATCATCCTCAGTGCTGTAAAAGCCATTTGCGGTCTCGCCGTTGCAAGTTTGAAAGAAGACAACCTCGGTCAGGTGCAAAAAGACATTTCGACCATTGTGCGCACTCTCATCATCACAACCCAACAGATTCAGCTGTTTGTCCAGAACTTGCCACCGCATTGGACAGATGTTGACTTCAATGGTGACCGTCGAGTCCCAGAAGTTGATGCCCTGCTGCAAGTCCTTCGTGACGGACTACACGAGATCGTCGTGACATTTGGCGAGTACGCAGGCAATCTGGGGATCTCGAGGTCAGAGATGGCGACTGCCAGAGAGCTTGCTGGCAGGAGACCCGAGATGGAATCTGTCAAATAAGTGATGGCTTTCTGTATTCGTATTCCGTGGTTTTTACTCTCTTGATAGACTCAAAACATATACAAAACAAAACCAGTCAAAAGTTATCGATTGATCCATGAGTCCGGCTGATGCCATTGTCATGTTTCGATGCTTGTGTATTCGCCGGGCCGAACGTTTGCTTGTCGCTTGTATACAGCACCTTTTATTGTATTCAAAACCTTTAAACCTAGAAGTGCTTACACTGGGGTCTAAAGAATATATAGATAGCGCTTTGACAGTGTACAAATGGTGGATATCGAAAAAAAAAGTGTTCAAAGGAGGGTATGTATGTAAGAGGGTAACAAAGGTAATAACTCCAATCGCTTGCTCGCTTCGCTTTCATTAAGAAGAAAAAAAAAAAGACAAGACAGACCAAAATGTCGTGCTCATAAGGACAGAAAGAAATGAAGAACTCCCAGGGTTGTTCTGATGTCATGGAAGTTCAAAGAATCCCAGCCAGATCCTAGTGAGCTCACTAAAAGTTCGAGGCTGTGTTTATCGGTTGCCCGGCGTTTTGGTAGCGGGCAAGAGGAGGCTCGTTCTTCTCGGTCATCAGACTGTCGTGCTGTTGAGGACCCATGATATCGTCATCGTCCATTCTAGGACCCTTTGCACCACGGCGGCGTCCCCACATGCGCCAGGCGACAAGAGCAAGACCACCGAGCAGGATGGTACCGCCAACACCTCCAACGACACCTCCGATGATCTTCTTACTAGAAGTGCTCAGACCGCCACCGCTGCTACCATTGCTTCCACCATCGTTTAGTGATGGCGAGACTGTGGCGGTTGCATAACCAGTAGTCGATGCAACAACCCTTTCGGTAGGGACGGCAGTTGTGAGGGTGCTGCCTCCGGTGACGGTGACGATAGTGGTTGTGTATCGCTGAGTCGAAGAGGACACAAGGGCGGATGTGATTGTAGTGGCCTTGCTGACGGTCGAGCGGTGGATGGTAGATGCATCACTACCAGTACCAATAACGACAATGTCGGAAGAGGAAGATTGGGACGATGTTCTTGTACCCGAAGCTGAAGTTGTGCGAGAGGAACCGGCAGAAGAGCGTGATGAAGCAGCCGAAGAAGAAGCGGCAGCTGTCTCGCTGGTGGAAGCGCTGCCAGAGGGAGCAGCGGAGCTAGTGGTGGATACGCCGGCGGAGCTGCCTGTAGTAGAGGGACCTTGAGTCGAGGTAGCGGATTCGGGTGTGGTCGTAGAAGAAGTCGAAGGGGGAGCTTCGGTGGTTGTTGGACCTGCTGTTGATGTAGGGGTCGTTGTTGTAGAAGGAGGCACACTAGTTGTGGTAGGAGGCTCTGAAGAGGTGGTGTCGGGTGTGATGGACGACGAGGTAGGAGGAACCGACGACGTAGGCACGTCTGGGGTGGACGAGGTGGTCGGCGCAGTGGTCGTTGTGCTTCCCCCTGTACCGACCAGAGAGTTCTGACGCTTCAGCATCCATGGCAGGCTGTTTGCATCTACTGTCGCGAAGACCATGATGATAGCGAATAGCAGAGAGATAAGGCTTGGTGAACGCGCCATTGTATGCGACATGCAGAAAAAGTCGCTCACTGCAGCTTACAGGAGGTGTCGATCGACAATCGAGAAATTTCTGTCCAAGCGTGACTGCCTAGTATGAGGCGGCGGCGACGACGGCAGAGTGCTAATATCGCGGATGTCAAGGGCCGTTTGCGTGTCTGTCAACGGTCTTGTGCTGGCGAATATGTATTTTGAAGGATGGCCTGGCCAAAGATAAGGGGTACGCTGTACAAGACGTGATATGAAGCACGTCAAAGCGATGCAAGCGAGTGAAAGAAACTCAAGAAAATTGGTGTATGAACAACAAGGGAGAAAAATCGAGTATGTACGAAGAACGGGAAGGAAGGCACACTGCAAGTGGGTTGGGAAGCGGCGATGATGGTCGAGCACCCAGAGACTTTGTCACCTAACGCCAAGCGCGTGGCAGCTTCGTGTGAGAAAGGCTAAAATTGGAAGATCGCATGGCCTTTCTCTCAAAGTGGCTAGCTGCCGTCTCGGAACCTTTGCTGCCGGTCCTTCTGTTCGTCAGCGCCGGCCTCGCCTGTTGATCTGCTTTCATCTTGTCAGTCTTTGTACAGGATCCATAGCGAAATTGGTTCGTATTGTAGCCAGAGAATCCTTCACAACGGTTCGCCATCTCTGGTTCAGACTCATACGAAATCGTGAAAGACTGCTTGGCTACAATATCAACTTCAGCGAGGTCGAGGCTCTCAGCAACTCCAGCATCCCCAGTCTCGGAAGCATTTCCCCTGCAGCAACCTGAAGCCAGAGTCCACTTCTCGCCCGGCCAAGCCGAACTCTCCGGAGCAACACGACCCCTGTTACGACTCATGCATGCCCTTAGATCCTACAGCCATCCATCTCGTGCGACGTCGACTTGTCTCGAGTTGCGAACATGTTTGAGTGAAGGTTTGATGGTCCTTTTGCATTTCTTCAACTAAAAGCTATTCATACAAATCGTATCATGGGTATCGTGATCGTCAATAATGACTCCTCAGCTCGTGCTCATAAACTGCTTAATAGGCACGTGTGTAGTGAGCGCCCTTGCCATCGGTTCCATGCATTCTTCGGGTTCCGGCCGCCTGCAATAATTGTCAGCCATCATACAAGGTTAGAAATGTCTGCATCTGTCAACTCGTACCTTGACACCGGGCTTGCCCGTGACAGAGCCTCGGAGCTTCATCATTGCTCCGCTGACCTTGTCGCCAACACTCGGCTTGCGCTTCTGCACTCTGGTGCCACTCGTGGTACCCGTAGTGTGGTGGTGGTTCGTGGTGTGTCTTGTGCTTGATCCGACAGTTTTGCCAGTTGCAGTACCAGTGTGGTGGCCAGTGTGATGGCCATTGTGATGAGTATTGCTAACTTCCTTTCTGGTCGTCGTTGTGGTGTGGCTTCCAGTGAGGGGATTGGTCGAATGCTTGGTCGAGGTCGTGACGGTACGGTTGTTACCCTTCAGACGCGACATAAGAGAAGGCTTGGTTGCCGTTGTGTTGTTTGCTGTTCTTGTGCGAGCCATGGTGGAATGAATGAGTTCAAAGTTGGTTGATGGTAGTCAACAATCTTGATAAGGTCAAAGTATAAATGTGTACGCCCCAGGAGCTACGTCGCGGACACACTCCATTTATGCGATTCCATGAGAGAGTACAATCCTTTTACGACGATGACGAGCAAGCCACATGACAGTGTTGGCATGTCTAGAAACTGGATTTTTGTGGTCAAGTTGGTGTGCTGTGATAATTATGCATGGCACGTCATGCTGTAGATCTGATGATGGAGAGGGTGTCAGGGGTCCATCCAATGGGCCAGCATATATTCGAGGCTCTTCGAGCCAATATCGAAAGTTGGCATAAAACTTGAAATACGGTCTTTCTCGCCTGGGAGGTGCCTCGTAGCCAAGGTGAAAGCAGCAGATCCGACGTCATCGTCACTTGGCTGGACGCATGCGACAACGAGTCCTATCAAAGCAGAGAGGACATTAGACAGGGAGGTGATATGCCAGTGCCTCGATGCGCACGTTGCTGAGAGATAGACTTGATGATATGAGAAACAAGGAGAGTTTGGTGTAAGGTTGAAGTATTGAGTTTGGCGCCTGAAGCGAGCTTCAGATGTTGCTAACATTGGTAACAAGACCATCGGCAGTACCTACCACAGCCAGTCAACGTACCTCAATCATTCGTCTTCGCGTGAAGACTGGTTGAAACTCTACCTCTAAACAAGCTGTAAAAGTCTGGACGCTTCAGAGTTCGAAAGATATTCACTATGGATAATTCACCTCTTGCGCGTCTGCCTCTCGAGCTCCGCGAACAGATCCTCGGTTATATCATCCCAATCGACCACCAAACCAATGATTGCGTAGAGTGGCGAATCCATGCCTACTCACGCGAACCTGCAAAGAGCATGCTCTTATGGCTAGCCCGTCGAAATGCTCTCTTGGCGACATGTCGTGAGCTTCAGAGTCTAGGACTTCACGTTCATCTGAGACGCAAGAAGTTCACCTGGCAGTGTTCATTGTGGCCGCCGACTGCCAGGGCTGAAACCATGGACAGACGGAAAACCTGGAACAAAGTCCTTTTCTGGAGCTTGCCATCACTACAGACTCGTGGCTATATCAGCAGTGTTGGTGGCGTAGGTGCTATAACCACAGACGATTACCTACACCGAGAAAGCGAGAATGTAAACGGTGACATACCTACTGTGGCGCGCCACCCGAACTGGATTGACAATCCATTGGAGATCTTGCAAATCTTCAAAGAGGCAGCCTACATCGCCTTCCAGCTGCGTAAGCAGCAAATAGACAGAGGACTAGAACATAGACAATTATTCTTCAAACACACGTATCGTTTGCAGGCTCTCACCGACGGCAACGCATTCAAACCAATCAAGAAAGCTCTCAGGGGCACTTGGAAGCGCGATATCGTCGATTTAACGATCAGTATGCATGACGAAGTCATCTCCACCCGCCGCATGGAAGCCGCAATGGCTTTGCTTGATATCGAGCACCGCGAGAAGATTGAAGCCATTCAACATGAAATCAATCGTCAAAAACGATTACCAGAGCGAGAAAGGAGCGAAAACTTTGACGACCAAGAGCCTCTTTTGAACAAATTTCTCGTGGACATGAACACAAAGTACAGCCTGTGGTGGCGGCGAGTTAAAAAGTTTCATGAGGGCTTGATCAGGGTAGTCATGCTAGGCTACAAGATGGACTACAGAGACGTCGATAAACATCTGGATGCAGTTCAAGCTAGGCTACCGCAGAATCTAGCAAGGAATCACTTCTCTGGAGAGTTTGTGGTAGACTCGGTTCTCGAAGCTATCAATGCTATGGGACTAGATGAGATCGAGTCGAAATATCGCATTGAAGCAGATCCATGGCTCGGTATCAGCACTTCCTTAAAGACCATGAGCGCGTGAGCATATTTACATACTCCTTGGAACACACTGTTGCACCTGCGCGTGACGCCATGAAAAAATAGCATCACGAGTGCGATGTATGGTATCCGTGGGATAAAGTGCCTTCACTGCTGGTAAAGACCGTCCAATTCGTCCTTTGGTCAAAGCAGGGACTGGAAGCGAAGGCCAGAAGTGGAAGAATAGTAGAAATTCATGAAACACCGTGTGTGTATCGGGAGAAGAAGGCTCTCCCTTGCCAACTAAACTCTACTTACAGCAACACCAACATCCTTTCCCTTCAAACTATCCCGATCGCTTTCACCACACTCACCAGCATCCTCGTACTCTTCATGCGCAGAATCCCCGTGCAATGTCTCCGCAAACACCCTCCTCTTTGGCATCAAAAACCTAACATCCACAACCCTCAACACACACGTCATGACAATGACAAGCAACCACAGACCCAACGCAGTTTGCCACCCACATCTATAATACGGCGCCTCCTTTGCCGGCCAGATCAAAATGCCAGACCAAGCGCTGACAGCATAATAACCCGCTACACTGGCGCCCACTATCAAAGACCTAGCTTCAGGGTCTTGCGGAATCAATTCAGAAAGCCAGGAAAAGATGAGTGGTGCTGTGCCTATAGACAGATGGGAGATGAAGTAACTGGCGTATGCAGCAGAGAGGGGGATAGAGTCAGGATGGCGGGTCCAGAGCGTCATTGTGATGGAGGGGACGAGACCGATGAGGGATTGCAGGACTAGGAGCGTCCAGCGGGTGTGTAGGGTATCGCTCAGGATCGCCCAGATCCAGACGAAGGAGACCGCGATGCCGCCGCCTGCGATGGGTATCACGTTGACTTGTTCTGTCGACCTGTGCTACACGTCAGACATGCCCTTCGATATTTGAAGAGGTTCCGAGCGTTCTTACCACCGTCTTGAGCCATCGGCATTGGTGAGAGATTTCAGGAACAAGTTAAAGTATTGATAACCTCCCTGCGCATGCACGCTTGCGATATACAATGCCGCGATGAAATACAACGTCCAGCCAGAAAAAGTACGCTTTATGCCCGCCAAAGATAGCTTTTTGGGCTCTGCCCTGCCGTGTCTAGCTAGTCTTTCCATGGCGAGCTCGGCGTCGACTTTTTTGAACCAGAAGGCTCGGGGGTTGGGGTTGTTGGGGACGTCGGGGAGCATGAAGAATCCTAGGATTCCCCAGACTACTGTCATGATGGCATCTTGTGATGGAATTGTCAGCAATGGGGATGGGGGTGGTGGTGGTGATGGTTTACTTATGACGAAAAGCCATCGCCAGCCTGACAGGCCATTGCCGTCTAGTGTGGCGATGATGGCTGCTTGCAAGGCACCAGACATCATATATCCCAATGTTTGACAAGACTGGTAGAAACCCATTCGTTTGGCCAATTCTAGAGGTGTGTACTTGAGATTGCAAAGTCAGTGTCAAGCATGCGTACAAGGCAGTTTTCCTTCTTACCCAATGCATGAGTAAAGTCATCATGCCTGGCCACGCACTAGCCTCACACAGTCCGAGAAAGACGCGCAGGACATAGACGTGCTTTGCACTTTTTGCTAATGCCATTAGACCTGTTATAACGCCCCAAGTAACCTCGAGACCGGTAAGCCAGTAACTCGGACGGACGTATGTCATGATTGCTTGTGAAGGGATAAGCATGATGCAATAAGCAATGTTGAAGTATGTGGTGAAGTAATTCAACTCGTTGCCGTATAGATTGAGATCCTCTTTCATGCCAGAGACATAGGCATTGCTGATGTTTTGTTGATCCAGATACCTTGATTTCAATAAGCCTATGTTCTCTTTGTTTGTTCGAAGAGATGGGATTTGTTACTTGATGACCTGACTGATGCAACCAAAAGTCAGGAGAAACATGTCTAGTCTTCTGACCAATGATCTTTCTTCTGCTGAACGCCGCTCATGATATACAGCCGGTTTAGCTCTCCTGAAAATGGTTGATAAGCCCATGGCAAATGAGTTTGAGCAGTACAATTAGGCGAATGTACGTCACGTAGATTTCTTCACAAAGCACAATCGAAAAAAAGAATCAGGAAGATGTCAAAGACCTTTTTGATAAAGCACTAACATGCTGTCTTGAAGACTGCAGTAGCGGAGTGATAGGCGAAGCGTCTGCATCTTGATACGACATATCTGTCTGTCCAAAGAAGTGATACTGCAGATCGCCACTTGCAGGGTTACTCTGCTCTGTGGTATTTTGTGAGTGAAACTCCTAAATCGGGCGCGAGGAGAGGGTTGTCTCACAGGATGGAAGGTTGGGATGTCTTGGCGGGGTGTGATCGCCACCAATCATTACTTATCGGCGACTGCACATCTTCCTTTCAATATTCGGCCACCGGGCAAGTGAGATAGGCAGTTGATAGACAGCCCTTTGTTGTAGGAGTAGCTTGTAGAAGATCACGAGGGTAGTCTAAAGCGAGGCTCCGAAGCGGAGACACGTTCGTTGAACGCATACGACACAAGCCCGATAAAAGGTCCAACTGGTGCTAAGTTACCAGCACCTTACCAAGGGACAATCCCGACCAAGTCTGAATGATCAGAGAAGTCTCTCTTGAAACCTCTCAACACTATATCAACGGGTAATCATGCCTTCAGCCCAGCCAGCTACACCTCCATCTACCCCTCCAGGTCTCGAACCATCTATCCCATTACTTTCACCCTGCTTGTCATACTGGCACAAGACCACTCGAGGATTCTCTCACCTAAACGCCAACCGCAACAACCAAACACCAGAAACCGCCGAATATGTAATCATAGGCTCAGGCATCTCGGGCGCACTGACAGCCTTCTCACTGATCGACTCTGGCGTTCAAGGCAACAAAATCCTGATCCTAGAAGCACGAGAAGCAGTCTCTGGAGCCAGCGGCAGAAATGCCGGTCATGTACGTCCAGATGCCTTCAGAGGCTATGCTGCCTACGCTGCTGTCCATGGCCCGAGACAAGCCAAGAAAATCATCGCCGGAGAGCGGAAAGTGCTGCATGCTGTTGATGATTTTGTGAAGCGACACAATATCGCCTGCGATTTTGAGCTAACGACCACTTTTGATGTTTGTCTGACGCCAGAGTTTGCGGCGTATGAGGCGAAGAGCTTTGAGGCGTATAAAGCTGCCGGCGGGGATGTCTCGCATGTGCGGTTTTATCAAGGCGAGGAGGCGAAGAGCAGGACTAGAGTGCCGGATGCGATTGCTGCTTATGAATGGCCTGCTGGGTCTAGTCATCCTGCTAAGCTGGCGCAATGGCTATTGAGCAGTGTCATCGAGAAAGGGGCACGGCTGTGGACACATTGTCCAGCACTTGCAGTGACGGTGTCTAAACGAGAGGGTTACCGATGGGATGTACACACGCCTCGAGGAGTCATTGCGGCGCACACGGTTGTGCACAGCACCAATGCATATGCAGCGGCATTGCTGCCTCATCTCGATGGTTACATCACGCCAAACCGAGCGCAAGCACACTCACTGGTACCCACATCTGCTTTTAGCGCTGGGAATGCTTTTAGCAGCACAATGTCGCTGAGATATAGTCTGCATCATTTCTACTCGATCATTCAGCGAAAGGGCGATGGTACCATTGTCCTCGGAGTGTCGCGATCTAACCCAGAGCTCAGTGCAGAAACGTTGGCGCTGCGAGAGAGTTTCGATGATGGTGCTTTCAGCCAGGAGATTGTGGATGATGCTTTGAAGCGCTTCAGAGTAATGTTTCCGGAATCCGGTGCTGAATCTGAGCGTCACGGCGAAGGGTTGGATCATGCTTGGACCGGCATCATTGGCATGACTCCTGACTCAGTGCCATATATTGGTGCAATCGATGATTTACCTGGACAGTACATCTGTGCTGGATTCAATGGACATGGGTGAGTGATTCGTCTGAGAACTTCTGAGCACGACTAATGAATTGTAGAATGGCGAGAATCTTCACGTGTGCGCCGGGTGTGGCCAAGTTGATTCTGGGTAGTTCATGGGAGGAGACGGGGTTGCCAGAGTGCTTTCAGTATAGCAAAGAGAGACTGATAAAGGCTGTTCGGAAAGGTCAGAAAGGTAGTGTGTGGTAAGCCGAGATTATCAGCGAAATGGAGAATTACTGAATGACATCCAACTTTCTGCTAAAGGTCAAGATGACACCATCGCACATTTCGGCGAAGTGTATGGAAATTTGAATAAAAAAAGTCATGATTTAGTAAGTAAACTCAGGAAAACAAGGCGCTTTGTGGATTGATATTTTGTACAAGGAAAACAAGACGATTGCAGGCAATCTATCGGGCCTGGGTCTTGGGAGTGTGGGTGTCACGCTCGTAGTAGGCCCATTGGCCCTGGTTGGGAGACTCTTCGAGATCCTCCCAGACCTTGCTCTTGTACATCTCGTCGACGAGGTTTGACTCGGCCTCGGCGACAAGGATGATCTCCTCGATCAGGCCAGCCTGGATCTGTTGCTCAATGGTGTTGATTCTAGAGAAGCCATGTCAGTATTTAGTGACTGGGTCAAGATAAAAACCAAAGACTTACTGGTCGGCAGTAAGAGCAGGCTCGGGCTCAATGCGAGGGATGGTCTCGTTGTCTGCTTGAGGGTCTGCGGTGAAAGATGTGGCTTGGTGAGCCTTCTCGGCAGGGGATCTGGGACCTTCGGGCTCTTGCTTTTGAAGAGGCTCGTCCTCGTACTCTTCAGTCGCCATGCCCTTGAGAGCAGTCTCGTTGTAGACAATGTTGACGATGTTCTTGTCGGCAAACGAAGCAACCGAACGGAAGGCGTTGGGATGGGCCTCGACGACACTGCGAACGCGGGCTTGCCATTCTTCCAGGCCTTCGGGCCTGACGGACTCGACAATATTCAAACGGTGCTTGGTGAGGGCCTCGACGGATTGGCGGTAGACCGAGTGCTCGGGAAATTGCTTGAGCTTGTCCAGAGTCGAGTTGTAGAGGTAGAGAAGAGTGGAGCGAGGGGCGGCATGGGTCAAGACACCAGTGAGGCCGGTGGGAGCACCGGGGGTGAGGTAGCGCGAGGCTTGCGCGAGCAATCGGGACGAGACTCTCATTGTGGCGGGGTGTGAGTGCGATTGGCGACAGAAACAGACTGACCAAGCTATCGCCAACTCAAGCACGTCAAGACGCCGGCGATGAATTGCTGACCACGGCAAACAGAGCAAACATTCCGCCGACGCCAAGCCACCAAGCCGCCAAGCTACCAAGCTACAGAGCATTCCGCCCTCACCGCCGCCGCTGCTGCAGTGTGTGGAGATGGCGCAGGTGGGCGAGCATCAACTGATGCGTCTCCTATTTTCCCTTTTCCATGATTACCTTGTAACATAATTTGCTCGTGCTCTTGTTTCCCGTCGCTCTTTTGCCCCCCGTGCTCCGTCCTATACTGGTTATCTGAAAATCCTTGGTCGCGCCAACCCTGCCTTGAGCAGATCACGGCATCTTGCTCCCACAACCCTTCAGCTCTGCTTCTCTTTCCGTCATGCGATCTTTCTTACTATCCCCCTTGGTCGCGCTCTCCTTGGCCGCCTCTGTTCTCGCTGCGCCTCCGATCAAGAATGATGTTCCTGCGCTTCCTCCGAAAGACTTTGCCCGCGATGCTGCCTTGAATGCCGCACGAGACGCCCCTGCATCTCCTGCAAAAGATCCCGTCGTCAAGGGCGACACCGACAAAGCTCCCGTCACCGATGGCGCTGATTCTGGTCCCAAGGGAACCGTCTTCAATGGTGTCAGCGTCCCTCCCATCACCGAGCTCAGTGGAACCACCCTGGACCACGACATTTCCAAGGGCAACTGGCTAGTCGAGTTCTTTTCGCCATACTGCCACCATTGCAAGGCCTTTGCTCCTACATGGCAGACTCTTCACGAGTTTTACTACACCTCGGATCCTCTCCCCGCTTCCAACAAGGATCCCTCCGACTCGCTCAATTCTTTTACGCGATACTACGACTTCAAGTTCGCCAAGCTCGACTGTGTTGCCTTTGGTTCTGCATGCTCCGATCACAACATCAACTCGTTCCCTACTGTTGTTCAGTTCAAGGATGGTAAAGAGGTCGAACGCAAGGTTGGCGCCTTGGCCATCAAAGACGAGGTCAAATGGATTGAAGGCATGCTCGAAACTATCAAGCCCGGCTCAAGACAAAAGGACGGCCCCAAGGTTCCCAAGGTCGGTGCCGAGTCCTCGCCAGACTTCAAAGGTGCTGCTGTCGTTGGTCCTGCCAAAGAAGCAGACGCCATCGCCGAGGCAGCCACAAAGTCGACCACTTCCGCAACCTCGACCAAAGCGTTGCTCAAGGCGACAAGAATCGCCAAGGAGACTCCTAACCCTGCTGGAACTTCTGTCCCCTTGACCGCCGAGAGCTTTCAACAAAGGGTAACCACCACCCACGACCCCTGGTTCATCAAGTTCTACGCTCCTTGGTGTCATCACTGTCAGGCCATGGCCCCTAGCTGGCATGCCATGGCGCGCGACATGAAGGGTCGTTTGAACGTTGGTGAGGTCAACTGTGAGGTCGAGCGGCGCCTGTGCAAGGACGTAAATGTTAAGGGCTACCCAACCTTGATCTACTTCCAGGCAGGTGAGCGCATCGAGTACGAAGGTCTTCGTGGCCTGGGCGATCTCATCAGCTATGCCAACAAGGCTGTTTCGGCTGGTGACGGCGTTATTGATGTTGATGCCGCCTCCTTTGAAGCTTTGGAGAAGGAAGAGGAAGTAATCTTCTTGTACTTCTATGATGTTGCAACCACGTCTGAAGACTTCCTGGCTCTTGAAAGGCTTTTGCTCAGTTTGATCGGGCACGCCAAGCTTGTCAAGACCAAGGATCCTGCTCTTGCTGCCAGATACAAGATTTCGACTTGGCCTCGTCTGATTGTGTCTAGGGATGGAAAGCCGACTTACTACACCCCTCTCTCTCCTAGAGATATGCGTGACTTCAGAAAGGTTCTGGGATGGATGCAAGCAAACTGGTTGCCCATTGTGCCTGAGCTAACATCTTCAAACGCTCGCGATATCATGGACCACAGACTTGTCGTTCTCGCCATTCTGAGCCGTGAACGGAAGGAGGACTTTGTCGTTGCAAGACGTGAGCTCAAGAGTGCAGCTCTGGAATGGATTGACAAGGAGGTCCAAGCCTTCCAACTCGAAAGACAGGAGCTTCGTGATTCCAAGCAGTTGCGCATCGAAGAAGCCGAAGATCGCAACGATCAGCGTGGGTTGCGAGCTGCCAAGCAGATCAGAATCGACATGAACGAGATTGATCGTAAAGAGGTCGGTTTCGCGTGGGTTGACGGAGTGTTCTGGGAGCGATGGCTCAAGACGACATTTGGAATCGATGTCAAGGATGGAGAAAAGGTCGTCATCAACGATGAAGATGTAAGTCTGGGACAGTCGAAGCAACGTGGAAGAAAGGCAACTGACTTGTGATGACAGAACCAACGCTACTGGGATCTCACCACGACGGGCAACCCGATCGTGCCGTCGCGTGTATCGATCCTCGAGACACTCCCCAAGGTGGTAGCGTCCCCACCGAAAATCAGTCCCAAACACAAGAACTCGTTCTTTGGGCATCTGTGGTGGATAGTGCGTGGGGGCATGTCGGCGCACCCGCTTATTACACTGGGGCTGGTGATTGGCTTGCTTGTCGGAGCCAGCATCTGGGGCAGAGGATTGATCAGGAGAGGAAAGGCATTCGGCAACACTGGCTCGTTCTTCACGGTGGGTAATGAGAAGGACGGATTACTAGGTGGAGCTGCGACTGGAGGCAAGGTGGATTGAAGTTTGGATAGAGAATTTCCATTTGCATTCACAAAAGAAGATTGCCATTTTCCCCTGCACACCGTCTGATGTTGGTCTGAAATGGACTCTGCAATGACAGTGTTGTCAAGAAATGAGCTTCAGTATAATATTGCTGCGGAGAGGGGCTTGGCGAATCTCGGACAGGCGCAGAGCGACGACATGGACGACAGGACTTGAACAGTTGACATGTCGCTCTCGGCAGCTGCGCGCAGTACGACGATGAGAGGTCAATTGCACTGGTCCCGAGTGCAGGCAGCACGAAACACGGCCCAGTTCCTGCCGCGACAGACGCTTGGATTCCCACGGCAAGCACGCCGCTATGCATCGACCGAGCTCAAGCAAGAGGTGGCACGCAACGAGAAGGTCCGAGACGCCCGCTCGGGCTTCACTCGCATCAAGAACTTGGTCCTCGGATCCTCGCTCCTTGGTGTCGTCGGGTTTGGTTATCTCTATGTCACCGACACACGCGCGACTTTCCACCAATGGCTCGTGCCTCGCGTCTTGCGCACCATCTACCCGGACGCCGAAGACGCCCACAAGGTCAGCAACAAGACGCTCAAGGCTTTGTACTCGGTCGGCCTCCACCCGCGTGAGAGAGGCAACCCGGACGTCAACGGCGATCTGAAGGTCGACGTGTTTGGACACGTCTTGGACAACCCCATTGGAACATCTGCTGGTCTGGACAAGAACGCCGATATCCCTGATGTCGTGCTGGGCTTCGGTGCTGGCATCGTTGAGGTCGGCGGCATTACTCCCAGACCCCAGGAGGGCAACCCCAAGCCCCGTGTCTGGCGCATTCCCTCACAGAACGCCTTGATCAATCGCTACGGTCTCAACTCTGAAGGCGCCGACAATGTCGCCACCCGTCTGCGTCAGCGATTGCGTGAATTCGCATATGCCCTCGGCCTCGGAAACGACCCTATTGCAGAAAAGTCGGTCTTGGATGGCCATGCTGGAGTGCCCCCAGGCAGTCAGATGCCCGGCCGCCTGCTCGCTGTTCAAATTGCCAAGATGAAGGAAACTCCGGACAACGACATTGATGCCATCGCCCAAGACTACGTCTACTGTGTCAACCAGCTTGCCAAGTACGCAGACATTCTGGTCGTCAATGTGTCGTCGCCCAACACCCCCGGTCTTCGAAACCTGCAGCAAGCAGCTCCACTGACAAAGATCCTGACTGCCGTCGTCGATGCCGCCAATGCCGCCGACCGCAAGATCAAGCCCGCAGTCATGGTCAAGGTCTCTCCCGATGAGGACAGCGAAGACCAAGTCCGCGGCATCTGCGGTGCTGTCTGGGCAAGCGGCGTCGACGGCGTCATTGTCGGCAACACCACAAAAAAGCGTCCTGATGCCCTGCCAACAGGTTACCTGCTACCCCAAGACGAGCAGGCCATCATGCTCGAAACCGGCGGTTACTCTGGCCCTCAGTTGTTCGAACGCACCGTATCCCTCGTCAAGAAATACAGAACAGCGCTCGACCAAGGACCAAACGAAACAAAGCCCGAGCCCAAACAAGAACCTGCAATCTCCTCTCAGCCAGCCAAATCCGAATTCCAACTCGAGACCGAAGCAATGAGAGAAAAAATCCGCCAGCAAATGCAGCAATCCTCCGATCCAACCCAAACGGCCGCGCCCGATTCTCTGGACGCCGAAACCAAATCGTCAATCGAAAAGAGCGTCGAGCGCGACCTCCAGAATCTGAAACCCAAATCCGAAGATGCAGGCAAGGATTCTCGCGACCAACCCATAATTCAAATCCCTTCTCGCCACATCCCTTCCTCTCTCACTTCTTCTTCTTCAAACACCACAGCCGCGGAAACGCAAACCGCTTTTTCGGCCGTCGAGCCCGCACTAGGCGCCTCGCCCTCTGCGTCCGAAAAAGTCTTGTCCACTCCTTCTTCTTCTTCAACGCCATCCAAAAAGACCAGTGCCAAGACACCGGCGGAATCGGATACGCACAAGGAAAAAGTGATTTTTGCGACGGGAGGCATCACGAATGGCAAGCAGGCTTTGGAGGTGTTGAATGCGGGTGCCAGCGTGGCTATGGTGTATACGGCCATGGTTTACGGGGGTGCGGGCACGATTACAAAGATCAAACGGGAGATGAGAGAGGAGATTCGTGGAGGCAAGAAGGATTAAAAAAAGGGGAGGGGATGTTGGTGTTGTCTTTGTACAATTTAAAGTCTTTTTATGCAAATGTTCTGAATTCCTTTTTTCTTTTTCTCTCTTCTGTCATGCTAGAAGGGATCCAAGGATGTGTAAAAAAAGAGTCTCAAAGACTTCATCTCAATCATCGTGCACTTTGACCACCTTTCTCTGCTCCCTCCACCCAAACAAATCCTTGCCAAAAGACACCGTCCAAGCAGCCACAAAGATGAGCAGCAACAAGGGCGACAAGACGACACTCAGACCCCGATGCACGCCCGAATTCGGACACGCGCCACTCCAAAACACATACAGAGCACCCAAAATGCCCCTCACGGGCCTCACATTCTTCAATCTCTGCAAAACCGACCCTTTTTTTTCTTCCTCTTCTGCACCGTGGTTGTTGTTGTTGTTCGTCACCTTGTCAAACACGGACGGCAGCAAGTCCGCACGATACTTTGAGCGCAGCGAGTCGTATTTTTGCTTGTCGTACAGATTCCAGAATTCGGTCGAGGTGTAGTAGGCATGTGCGTACAAGCATTTCAGGCCGTCGAGTTGTTTGGTCTTTGCTTCTATGGCTCTGTTGGCCGCGATGAAGGATTCGCGGTCGCGCGGGCCCGGTCCCCATACACCTACGTTGATGACGCGTAGAGAGTCTTGTTGATAGTGTTTTCCCTTTGGAGCAAGGGGGTAGGGCGTGTCGAGTTTCAGCGGGCACAGCCACAGTGGGTACAAGTTGTACTCTGCGTCGAGATAATCTATAAACTCTGCGGTCGTCGAGTATGGGAATCCGATGTCTTGGACCATGAATTCGTTGGCGAGGCCGGATTTGTGCAGGGCAGAGTACATTGTTTTTGTGTGGATGAGGTCGTCGAGGAGGTAGCGGGTTAGGGCGTTGAATGGGGCAAAGTGGTATTTGAAGGCGTAGTAGCCACCCCAGAAGGCACCGCGGTCGAAGCGGAACAGGTAGTCTTTGATGGGTACGTATTCTGTGTGGCTCGTGGCGGTGGTGGATGTGTTTGAAAGTTCTTTGGTGAGGATTTCTTGGGCGCGGACGTAGAACCAGGGGTCTTTTCTTGAGAGATACTTTGTGATTTTGCAGCCTGTTTTTGGAGTATTGACCATGCGTCCGGAGATTATCAGGCCACTGGTTTTGGAGAACATGATACCATCGAGGTATTGGATGTTGTCATCAGCCGTACAAGACTCGATGGTCTCGACTGCTTCAGGAGCGCTCGACACAGCACGATATTCCAACTCCATAAAGTTTCCAGCTGCGACCAGTTGTACCTCAATCAAAGTCACCACACCAAGAGTTCCGAAAGATCCTGCAGCGCCATGATACAGGTCCGAATTTTCGGTACGAGAAGCTTTTACAATCTCTCCATCTCCCAGGACAATCTCAATGCTGTTGACGATGTTGTCAAAGACACCATGTCTGAAAGAGCTGCTTTCGCCTGAAGTGCCACTAAATCCACCACCAACGGTAATATTCTTGAACTCCATAATAACCGGAGCAACAAGTCCGTAGGGCAGTGTTGCATCCACCAGCTTCTCCATGGACACATTGGGTTCAACAAGCGCTACACGTTTCTCAGGGTCGATTACCAAGATTTCGGTGAAGTCGCTGGTCGAAATCATTTTGCTGCGGTCCTGTTCTTGACTTCTTGTACTGCTCGTGCTGCCATGGTAAATTCTGAATGGTTGTTTCCTGTCGTAGAATGATCGGACTTGGGATGCGACTCTTTCAGTGCGTTCTGCATGAGCTTTCAGGGCTTCCTTTCGAGTTGACATGATTCCAAGATGTGTAGATAATGTCCCTTGTAAGTTCGCCCAGAGAGACAACTTGTCGGATGATGGTTTGATTTGAAGATTGACTCGATTCTTGAAAAGTAGAGAAATAACACGTGATTCGAGGATAGCAGGACAAACCAATCTGGACACGCAACGGATCAAGTATAGCAAACTTCAATGTTCACGTACAACAAATATTAAAGAGTGGTGAGAAGGTATGGTAGAGTCTAATGGATGCGTGTGTTACGTCAGTATTTTCGGTTCAGACAGCCGAAGCATCCGGGCAGCGAGTGTGGTCAATATCAAGACGCGATCTGGTATGAATCCGATTCATAGATAGTCTTGAAGCAGTCATTGCTCACGTCGTCTCCTACCATATCTCGTCGACCATCCCGAGAAACAATGGCCGATGCTTACTACCAGACAGAATATCATCAATGCTAATAGTTTGCGGGATTTTGCCAACCCCAACCATGCACACGCAAGCTGCTACAAGCCAAGAACATCGAGACCGGTTCTCTGTACTGATAGAGGACACGAAAACGACTTGGTACATCGAAATGTTCTGCTTACTTTGCAGTATCGTGTGTATGATAATTATCGTCACTATCCTCTCGATCCATGACAACACCCCATTCGAAAGTTGGACTTTTCGTTGGGCTTCCATCAATGCAGTCGTCGCGACACTCGGAGTCGTTTTTAAATCGACCTTACTTGTGGCAGTCTCTGCTGCCCTTGCCCAAGGAAATGGACATGGTTCCGGAAAAGAGCTAGTTCTTTGGAGACATTCGAGGCTATCGATACCGGGAGCCGTGAGGTCGTAGCTAGTCTCAGACTCTTATGGCATATGCGTGGCCAGTAAGTATTGAACCCGGAGGTTGCGCATACTTGCACGCCAAATCCCTGCTGTCTTCTTTGGCCGTGGCGGGTAAAATTCAAATCAGACTCATGAAGTCTCCAGAAGGATTCGCTTTGACAATCGTAGATGGATCAGATGTCAGGATATCGGGGCCGACTCTGCCAGCGAGAGATGGAGGGGACATTGAAATGACTACGTTGGTTTCTTCAGCCATACCTCAGGCTTCAGATTCGACGCCCACTGTGCTCGGAACGCAGAGCATTGGTGGAGAAGAGCAAGCTATTGTACGCTCAGTGTCGCCAGCATTCGGACCTGATGACAGGAACAGTGTTCAACTGAAGGACCTTCATACGTTCCCAGGAGTCAGCTGATCTTCAACACTGGATGCAGGAGTCGAGCACCCCTTGAGCTTTGATTGGTGATTTGGGCGAATACACGCGTTCATCACTTTGTTGTGTGCCATGATGATCTGTTGCAAATATTCTCTCTTCTCAGACCACTATAGCTATCTATCGTAGATGTGGTGGAAATGCTCGACCCCGAGTATGATGCGTCCTTTTCCAGCAATCACCAACGTCCGTCGCGCTATGAAGGATTCTGTCTCTAGTAGACACCCTGACTCAAATCTACAGGAAACGTTGCTGTCAGCTACTGCTTTCAGAGACACTAACACATCAACGACATAATCTCCAAGTCCCAAGCTTTTCGTATTCGTGTAGAACCACCAAACGCAATAGTGTCAAAAAAACAGAGGATAATGGTTCTTATGCTTTCCTGCTCTCGCCTGAATCAACAAGGTTCATTAGAAGAGCGTTCATTACCCCCAAAGGCTATCTTCACACAAGCATCAAGAAGTTGAACGAACAGTGCAACCCAAAAATAGCCTTTTGGTTCCATGTACACAGTAATGTACAGTAACCCCCCTCGAGTTTGGCGTCTAAAAGGTACAAAGGAAGGCTACGAACCATTTTACATCCATCAACCGTTTCGAAATGCATAAACCAATAACAGGCAAAGGAACAAAAGAAGCTCCCCCCGAAGCGATCATTAGAGCGGTTAATTACAGAAGGGGAAAAAAGAGTATATTGGAAAAAAAGGGGTGGGGCTCACATGTATTCTCTTCCTGTTCAAGCCACCAAATTTGCAACGAGCGTCTCTGCATTTGCGAGATGGGCGCATGCTTGACTGATGACAACGGGGAAACCATCGTTCCATGCCATGGTTCCATGAAATTACCAACGCAGTTGCAGTGGTGGAGGGTTGGAAAAGGGGGGGCGGTTACCTGAGAAAGAAACAACGAAACGGAGAGCGATAGGAATGGTCGGCGAAGAGTGAAGAACCATTTGGGTACATGGCGTCAGGAAACTATTGATTTTCGATAGACAGAGAGCAATATATATATGAAAAAAAAAAGGTCACAATGTATCGCCATTTCTATCCGAGACAAATTCGGTGCGGAGGACGAGCAAAAATGATCTACCGGTAACCATGGAGTGATTTGATGATGAGTGACGGGCTCAGAATCAATCCATGGCGTGCATCACTCATGCTGTGCAGGAGATCAGGGTGTTTGTATCAATAGTCATCACAGGGGTAAACAAGAGAGTGCGGGATGCAGGGGGGAGCTTGGGCCATCGGTTCTCGGATGTCGGCTTGACAGTCGTCGTCGTCGGTCGCGTGGGTTGGCGAGAGGTCGAGATGATGGTCAGTTGGAGCTGCGAACAGCAATCTTGCTCGCAACCATCTTCTTGAAGCTCTGAGATAAGGAATGGCTCAGGCACGCGCGGCAAGTGTCGCCGGTGCCGGTGCCGGTGCCGGCGCATCTCCGCACAGCATCAGTCTCAAGGTGCTGAGGTAGGCAAATGAACGCTGGCCTGATGACAATGAGCTGCCTTTTGCTGACGGCGACATCCTTTGTTCCCACGCAAACAGGCTATCGCATCCCTCGTTGGCGCCTGCCCATACTCTACCCGGCCATGACTCGATCGCCAAAGCATCGCTGCCTTATCCCTCTGCGCCAAACGATCCGTTTCCGCTGTCGCCGTTGCTGGCTCTGCCTCCTGCGTTTGGCGCTGCCTACGTGGGTACCGTTTTCTCCTGCACGTTGTGTGCGAACAATGAGCTGTCGCCTTCATCTCCCATCGTCGTGCGAGACGTACACTTGAGTGCCGAGCTGCAAGTGCCGAGTGGCAGCATCACCTTGGACTTGGAAGGTCCAGATGTCACAGAGGGGCAAGATATACGACCAGCGCAGACCTTACAAAAACTTGTTCGCCATGAATTGCGCGAGGATGGCCCCCATGTTCTGGCCGTCACTGTCACGTATCAAGAGATGCGGGATGACACGACGAATAAGCGGACATTCAGGAAGTTATATCAATTCGTTGCGCAACCTGCCTTAGGCGTCAGGACAAAGGTAGGCAATCTAGCGGCCAAGAAAGATGCACCGGATACGCAAAGATTCGTATTAGAGGCTCAACTGGAGAATCTCACTGATACGCCGGTCGTGCTTGAAAAGGCCTCGGTCAGCACAGCCCAAGGCCTCGCAAGTAAGAGTCTGAACTGGGATGGGGCTGAGGAAAAGCCGATCCTGAGCCCCCAAGATGTCATGCAAGTTGCATTCACTTTCCAGCAGGAAGATGGAGAGGAGCTGGACGAAAAGAATGGCAGAACAGTCCTCGCTCAGCTCCATGTTGACTGGAGGAGCCCAATGGGGGAAAAGGGCAGCTTGACGACAGGCTGGCTGGGCAGCAGAGCAAAGTCATGACAAAAGACCCTTGGGTTTGATTACGCAAAACTCTATTCCTGTCGTATTCGGAGCACTGAGCGGATGAGACGACGGGAGCGGCGTGTGTTTGACTCGGTGCCTTCGGACTGCTACAAGAGATGTCTCGGCGGTCCAGGGTTGTTATTGCCGGCTAGCCGTCGAGTCTTTGAGACAGAAATCAAACAGATTCAGGATTTTGGTCAGCCCAGAAGGGCACCAAGCCTCTTGAACCGTGAAAAGTGTCATGGCACACTGAGGCCACACGGTAAAGCCACAGCTGAGGCGCTTGTGAAGCACGGTACGCATCACATTTGCTACGGCGCGAGCATCATTATTGCGGAGACTTTTTGACAATTGGGTACGGAGCCTTGGTTGGCCGAGTGGGAGTGGGTGCTAGTTTGAAACACGAGGGGCGTCTCCGCAGATCGTTCGCGCCTGCCTTCAGAGTTCAGACCAAGCCGAGATTTCACGTGCGCTGTGTCTGTGTGAAGGAGCGAGCGCAAGGGGCGCGCAGAAAAAGGCATTCGCACATAACTCTTGTCTCGAGGCACACAACGAAAACGAGTCGAGATGGGAGTACGATAGGAGATTGCGCTGGGCGTGAAAAAGAATGGGATGCGTGTTTGTTATTATTGCCGATCGCGTGTGCAGCAACAAGTGGAGAAGAAGGATGAAGGGTCCGGCCCAAAAGGGAAAGAGAGCCACTTTAGTCGTATTCTTGGCTAGTCGGCACCTTGGCCTGGCCAAAACATGGGAGAAAAAGTGAGAAGTGATGGACAGGTTCGGGAGGAGCTCGAGACATGATGCTATACTTGTATCGGCAGAGACACGGGTCTGTGAGAGGAGATGGTGTGTAGCTATTTTGTACTGGACAGTGGACGGGCGTCGGCTGTCTTGGACGCGTTTGCAATCTATCCAGCGAGCAGAAATCAATTACCGCGTCAGCGTATCGACAGGAGCTTGCGCTCTGGCAGGAGGAACGAGTTGCGCTCCAGGAGCGCACAGACGGGCCAAAACTGCCCTGAGCCGTAGATTGAATTGATAGCGACACGGCATTTCAGGGAAACTGTTGTGCTTCCACATCTGCCACTTTTCTCTTCGAAACAGAGACCGTTGGACGGGTTGCAAACCAAGTCAACGATCGACAGGAGTCAGCTTCGCTCTTGCAAAAAGTCCTTGACATTTGCATTATCCTGTATATCTGTATTCTCCGTGAGGTCCTCCGAGCCCCTCTGTTCGGGTTGCTTTTGTCCTGTTGCTCTCGCACCTCAAACCCGCCCAACAAACTCAACTTGCCATTCTGCCCTTTGACTTTTTCTCCTCACGACCACCGTTGCCCGTCACGATAGCCTAACCCCTCCCCCTGGACCTTTGCATCATCATCTACCACCGCCCATAGTCACTCCTTTTGGACCTTCACCACCGACCCTCTCTCACGCCGCACTTGTCCCACATCCATGGAATAGACCTTCGAATCGACACATCCAACCAACACAGCATACTTAACCACATGGCTCCTTCCAAGGATTCGACGTCGGTGCCCTTGGCCGACTACTTTTTCATATCCGGCATCGAGTCCACACAAATCTACGACGAGCGCGAACATGCTGCTGCTTCCCCCCCACCGGTAGACGAGACCATCGAGGAGGACATTGCCCTTGAGACCGACAGTGTCGCATCACCACGGCCCTCAACACCAACCTCGCCCAACACAGAGAGAACCAAGCGGGGGTCGTCTCGCTACAGTTGGGAAGCGCGCAAGAGTATCAGCAGTGTCATTGGTCCGACCGACTTCAAGCCAACTCCCAGCAACCGCAGCAGCGCGACCATCAAGGGTCTGCAAGCAGAAGCACCATCCCTCAGCGACGAGGACTTTGAGATTGCGCTCCGCAAGTTTGCGTCCGAGAGAGAGAACTTTCTGGAAGAGATTCAAGTGCAGGCAGGAGCAGTTGTGTCGCAAACCTCGCGGACACCGAAGCCCAGGCCGAGAACGGTTCGCATCACGAGCTCAGAAGATGCAGCGAGCAATGCGGCGGCACAGAAGGGTGGCATAGGAGGGCTGAGGAGGCGCTTGTCGACCATGAACAGCATGAAGAGACAGCCCTCGGTTTCACTATCGAGACAACGTGAGTGTTTTGGCACGTCGACCAGCCACCCAGCTGACCGCGCATCACTAGCTTCTACACGCACTTCGAAACGACTGAGCGGCTACAACTCTGTCATTCCTACGCCCAAGCCCTTCAAGGCCTCCCCCGACATGCACCCCTTGAAACGACGATACGAACCCGTTCTGCTCGACAGATACCCTCCCAAAGCCCAGGACGACGAGATGAAGCGACGATGCCCTTTTCCCGATTACGTACCCATGTTCGCCTTTCCCAATGATGTCGTTGTGGTTTCAGCCGACGAGCGACCAAGATCGACCTGGCACGGATTTGCCATGACGACTGGCGATGGTTCCAAACTGCACGCCATCTGTGTTACTGTTTGGATGCCCCTGAACGAGTCGGCGTCGGTCGAGCTGGAGAGACAATGCGAGGCCTGGAGAAAAGCGAACATGAGTGACGAAGAAAGAGAACTGGCTAGCAGTCTGGGAGAACGTCTGGCAGCAGAAAGAGCAAAGCTTTCGAGACTGCTAGCTGAATTGCCAAATGCCGCCCAGGGATCAACCGAGAGAGAGACGCTCGATGACCAGATCAGTGCTGTTGAAGAGAAGATTGCTCTCATGGCTGATTTGCTACGCCCTGTACGACACGGTGCAGCCTCCAAGATTGAAGGTCTCACGGATGGCGAGAGTGGTTTCTGGATTCCACGCTGTTACGGTGTTCTCGGCAAAGACGGCGCCATGACGAGTTTCTGGAAAGAGTGGCTCAAGGCCATTGTTACGCCCATGACGAATGGAGCTGTCCTTCGTGTGCCTCCAAGCTCTCCAAAAATCGGCATGTGGCAACCACTAGAGCGATACGTCGTCAATCTGTGCGTTGAAGCTCCAAGCCCCATGTCTTCCAGCACTCAGATCGAGGTTGCCATCCGCGAACTACGACTTTATGCCAGGAAAGAGGCAGAGAACGAAATTCCTGGCTCACGCAACACCGACATCTACGCCCTCTTCCGCTCACTCTCTCTCAACAACATTGTCACGCTCTTCGAATACGTTCTTTCCGAGTCACGAATCATCCTCCTCTCATCTCACACCTCTATGCTGCATCTTGCGAGCGCAGCAATCACCAACCTGATCTACCCATTGAAGTGGGCCGGAGTCTTCATACCCGTTTTGCCTGCTCGTCTGATCCAAGCGCTCGAAGCCCCTTGCCCTTATATCGTGGGCGTGGAGCGAAGATATGAGAATTTGGAATTCCCCGACGACGATTTTGTGCTTGTAGATTTGGATCAGGACACGATTGAAAGCACGGCGCGACCAACCCTCTTGCCTCGCCAGCAGCGTAGAAAACTCATTGCTTCGCTGCAAGTAGTCGCGCCCCATCACACACGCTACGCTGTGCCGGTCGGTCCTCCCTCATACGCTATCGAGACCTTCCCAAACAATGCCTTCTCCTCCGAGAACCCTCAGATCTACAGCCAAAGAGCGACTCCATCCAGCCTGGCTTCTCTCGTGGGCGCCAACTCTGCAGCTTTCGCCGAGATGCCTGTGCTCCCGCAAAACCGCCACATCATCCTCAATGCCTTCCTCAACTTCAGAAGCGCTTCTCGTGGCAGCGATCGTCCGTCGACAAGTGAAGCTCCGATGGGCCGCCGCTCCTCATCCACCAGATCTCCGCCATCTCCCACAATTCCATCTCCATTGTCGCAGACATTCCCCACAACACCCGTCTCCCGCAATGACTCGGGCTACAGCATGCAAACATCTCTTCGCGAGAAGCGTTCTGGACATTTCGATGTCGCAAGCAGGCGCAACTCTTCGTTTGGATTCGACCGTATGGCAAATCTGCGAAGACCCAGTGTTGCCAATGGCAGTCAGCCTTTCGTTAGCCACAACAGCAGCATGTCAACATCGACTCTTGGAAACTCTGCTGGCTATGCACCATCTGTGTATGCGCCTTCTACCCTCGCAGCCTCGACCATCATGCCAAACGCAGTCCAGCCATCTTGCCCTCGTGACACTGACACTACCAAGTGGGTCGAAGGGCATTGCCTAGTATGGCGCCCACGTGAAGACAAGACATACTGCAGCGTGTGCGACGAGAAGTGTGAAGACGGTGTCTATCGCTGTGGCGGATGCAACACTAGCGTACACCCACGCTGCCTTGGAGACGTCTCTGTCGTTTGTCCTTTGGCTTTCCGATCAGAAGCCGTGCGTGCCGTCTTTGTCCGCTGCTTTGCCTCGCTGCTGTATACCTACCGTCGTTTCATGCACCCTGCCTCCGGTGAGCGCAGGAAGGCTGGCATGGTGTACCACTTTAACATGGACCAGTTCATCAAAAGCGTTCCTGGCGAGGCAAGCGAGTACATCACCATGATGCGCGAGACACAAATGTTCAACGAGTTCATTTACGAGCGAGAGTCTACACGAGCCGAACACCCGTCAATCAAATTGTTCGACGAGATCATTCTCGCCAAGCGAAACAGAGGCCGTGGCTCCATCTTCTCCAAGCACAACACTTCGTGGCTGTTCGATACCTCCGAGCACCTCTGGCGCTCAGCTTCGACAGCCGCCCCAAACTCTCGCTTCCCGGGTGACTATCGCCAGGTGGTTAGCAGAATCCCGGCAAAACTCGACACCACGCTCATGAAAGAGCCCAGAGCCGTACAAGGTCTGCCTCGTCCACAGACACGCACCAAGCGCAAGCCCATTCCTTCAATGGTGGGCCTGAGTGTTGACGAGGAAGTCGCCTCATGAAAGCTCTCCCCGCCAAATTCCAATCTTCAAGCCATCCAACCAGCATTTGTTGCGCCTTCTCTGCTACATTTATGCCCTGCCTTTTTCTCACATTGCGAAAGATACACACACACTCGCTTTTCTTTAATCGTCAGCCAGCCCAGCTCAACCAACTTGAACAACCACCAGACTCGTTATACCCCCCCTTGTTCACGCATCTTCTTATTTTCTTCTTCTTCGAATTTTCGCCTGCCAAAGAGCCGTCTAACGCTTTTTCCATGCTTGCTTTGATGCATTTGGCTTGCTGTACTATACCCCCTTTTTTTGTCTGCCCCTTTTCTTCTCGTCAGTCAATCATGGCCTGATCTCATGTCAAGTCCAAACGTCATTTGTGCTGTTTCTGTTTTTGGAGATAGTAACGCTTTTGGATACTCTTGATTTCTTTTACCTTTTCTAACGTTCTCACATCGAGCGAAGGAGTAATGCGGATTGGTTTTTTTGAGGAATCTATATGATTTGTTCCTCTCGCTTTCTGGGATAAGGATCTGTTCTTCACTTCTCTTCCAAGAATTGGACAATTAAGGGTGAAAAGAATGATTTTCTAATGTCGAATCTTTCTTGTCCGTTGTTTTCCATTCTCTTCCTCATCTAATTCATGTGTGCGGCTGTGCTCTCGTAGTCTTACTATTGGTCACAAGTGCGGGAGCAAGAAGCCGCGATGGCAGACAAGATTCTTTCTGTGACAGGGTCACGGTCTAAACTTTTGAGCCCAGGTCACCTATACAGATCAAACATTTCAGTGGGCGCGTGAGAATGAAAGACAGAAATTCAAGTGAACAATACTCGGCGAGTTTTCTAAAATGCTACTTGACATGCCTGTGAAGACGCACTACCCTCCTCTTCTTGTCGCTTCCAATTTAAGGAAGAGAGGAAAGAACAAAACGCCGTGGCCATGCTAAGAAAAGGTGTGCAGGGGTTTGGTTGGTGTATGTATATGCAATGCAGTCTTGCTGAGAATGACAGGGGAGAAACAAGAAAAAAAAAGGAAAAAAAAAACACACGCTTAAAAACCGGCACGCCCATGATGCAAACGGTACAATGGAACAACCCACCAAGGAAAAGCAAAAAAAAAAAAAAAAAAAAAAAGAGA